>WNWK01000652.1:300000-385000 GCA_009830355.1 Cherax destructor | reverse complement strand
CAACACTAGATATAGGAAGGGGGGTGGGCGCTGCCCCCGACCCAACACTAGACACAGGGGTTTTGCCCCCGATTTAATACTAGACACTGGGGGTGCTATTTAATACTAGATACAGGGGAGCGCTTACATATCGGTAGACACGGGGGGAAAGGGAAATCCAGAAGCTGTGCTAAACCCAAAAAAAAGAGGTCAGGCTCCAGGGTGAGCGAGTGAGAAAGAGTCAGCATCCTGAGAGAGAGTGAGCAAGAGTTGGAAAAAGAATGAGAGGAAAGGTTTAAATGAAATAATGAGTTTCAGACAAGGTCTAAAGTTATTCAGAAAGAGCAAAAGTTTGAGAGCGTTTACAATAAACCCAGCCAGCGACCATCCTAAAAACCCATCAACATGATTATTATATTCGTAAGCGCTAAACCAGTATGGTAATATAACTGTAAACCACAGATTTAAAAAAAAAAAAAAACTGGTGATATCCACTTAAAATATATGATTACCTTTAGTCGATTTCGGCACTAATGGTCCGGTCCTAGACCATGCCTCCTGGTTGCTGGCCTGATAGACACCAGTTGTTGTGGCTGCTAGTGCCAGTCGCACACATACCATCGTATGCACCACAGCTCGGCTGATCAGGAACTGACTTGAGGAACTTATCAAGTTCCTTCTCGAAGACAGCTAGAAGGTTGTTGGTAATTCTCATTATCCATGCAAGGTGTGATCCTTTTACATATACTGAATTCTTAGTATGCTTGTTATTGGAGGTGCAATATTTTGCACCGTCTGCCAAGCCTCTTGCTTTCATATAGTAAATAAAGTTTGAAGGCTTGGGACCAGTCCCTTCAGAAGTTTCCAGGTATAGATTATGATGCACCTTTCTGGCCAGCGTTGCAAGGAGTACAATACTTCGTGATCACAGTAATTGTGGTGCAGTGAAGTTTCTCTGCACAATCTCCAGCTCTACAATTTCGCCTGCCGGTAAAGGGACAGTTAGCATACAGCAATATTTCAGCCTCGAGAGAACAAGTGACTTGAAAAGTATAGTCACTGGCTTGGCATTCCTTCTTTTGGATGTTCTATTTACCCAGCCTACTATTTTTCTTGCAGTAGTGATAATAACATTTCACTGATGTGACAACTTCTGACATTATTGCTCCCAAGTCTCTCACATTACACTCAACTTCCACTCTATTGAGTGACTCGAGGTTGTGATGTTCTCTGCCCAATCACTATTTCCTACATTTTTCCACAGTGAAATAACTAAAATGTGTTCCCAGTTGATGCTCTTGTTAAAATTGAATTTGTTGAAGATCATCTAATGATTGTGCTTTGTTGTTCCAGACCAATGTGTATTTAGGTCTGAATCTCATGAGGTTGTGGTGTAAGCTGGCTGTCTTTGACACCAATATGTCCCGAACCAGGTCTTCCTTATTTGTGAATATAAGATCAATAGTGTATACTACTCTGACTGGTTCTCGTATTTGATGGCTTAAGACGAATTAAACGTAGTCTTAAAAATTCCATTGTGTGAGACTGTTCATTCGAACTAACTTCTGGGATTCCCTCTGATATTAGGGTCATTGCTACAGGCTTCCATTTTAGATGTCTTAAATTAAAGTCACCAAGTAATAGGATATTTAGGGCCGGGTTTGACAAGTTTTCAAGAAAGTACAATTACCCTTCTGGGTAGTTGTATCCGTGGTTTATAAATAGGCACAACACCTAAATTCTGATATTCAGTTTTAACCACCAAAACTTTGACTACATCATTTGTGGTGTTCAGCAGCTCAGTGGATAAGAGTCTATCATACAGCTCGACCCTTCCTTGTTGCCTTTTATCCCATCGTATTTAAATACTCCGTAGCCTGATGTCCATATTTCGCTGTGAAAGTATTATTTTACGTGGGCCTCCGTAAAGGTGGCAAACATTGCATTTGACTCAGTGAGGAGTCCGCTGATGAACGGCATTTTGTTGTTGTTAATCGGTTTAAGACAATGTGTGTTTCGAAACAAATGTTACGTAGTTTGATGCTGTGTTAGGGGTTATTTAGATTGGACTTAAATATCTGCGGTTGTGATACGCCCGCCCTGGCCTTGTTCACTGCCCAACATGGCTCCAAAATGGTGATAACATTCTTATCTTTTCTTACGGTTCTTTTCCACTTTACGGCACTAAAAAATCACTGCCGTCTGCAGGGTTATAATTTTTACACTTAGTCTGACAGAGTGCGACGTCCACGTAGATTAATGAGCCTCGTAGTCTTCTTGTGGGACACTGTGTATTTTGCATCATATATTGCTCTTCATTTACTCAGCTGTATCATATCCTCTGGTGAAAGAATCCGCAGCTTCTGTAATGACTCAAAGCATCAGTAAAGGTATTCCAGATAAGCTTTTACAACAGCAACTTGACGCTAATTATCTCCCACATAATTATTATTATTATGAGAAGCATTAAAACCGTCAGGTATACAGCGCCTGGGATGATCTGGGAAAAAAGAGAGTAGCTCTAATTCCCTAGATCAAGAGCTCTTCAAAAGGCTCAAACGGCAGCATCGGTGACTCAGTTTTTAATGAAATATGAGAAAACTAACACACACCAAAGCTCGATTTTTTTTTGTTTCGAAATTACATTTCATGGCTTTGCACAGTTTATATTTGACAGCTAATATTTGCCTAAATGTATATACACCACAATGGCCAAGTGTCAAAGATGAAAAATGTAAGTTGACACCTGCGTACACGCATGCGGGTGTGTGCATATATGAGTGTATGTGTGTATGTGTGTGTATGTGTGTGTGTGTGTGTGTGTGTGTGTGTGTGTGTGTGTGTGTGTGTGTGTGTGTGTGTGTGTGTGTGTGTGTGTGTGTGTGTGTGTGTGTGTGTGTGTGTATGTGTGTGTGTGTGTGTGTATGTGTGTGTGTATGTGTGTGTGTGTGTGTGTGTGTGTGTGTGTATGTGTGTGTGTGTGTGTGTGTATGTGTGTATGTGTGTATGTGTGTGTGTGTGTGTGTGTGTGTGTGTGTGTGTGTGTGTGTGTGTGTGTGTGTGTGTGTGTGTGTGTTACCACTGGAGAAATCACGTAGGTAACCTACAATGTTGAACGAAGGTGACACAGGAAAGGTTGGGGGAGTGACTCCCCTGCCAGCACCGGCAGGGGAAGGTGAATGGTGGGACCGTCACTAGGGCAGGGGCGTGAGCCTCCTACTGACACACGAGGTGACGCAGGGAGGGGAAACACGGAAAGAGAGAGAGAGGGAAGGAGAGAGGTTGAAAGGGGGGGGGGGCAGAGACACGAGGACAAGCCATGAAATTGAGTGGGCAGCGGGGAGCTCACGCCACACTGGGCCGCCCTGCCATTTTACCAGTACGCACACCCACCACACATTTTTAGGCCTTTTCAATCTCGCTTTGGAGTGGCCCGACCAAAAATTGAAAGCGATGATTTCACAAATGCGAAATTGCAATTACAATGAGTAGTTCCCCGCTGCCCGGGCGATATTTTCACATGTATGAATGTTTTTTTTTTTTTTTTTGCATCGCCACCAGAACATAAAATATTTGAAGCAATATTGTGCATACCTTCAGCTCTGTCCAGCCATCGTTTTTCTGCCACGCTTTTTTAATGTATTAATATTTTTAACAAACACAGTAACACGTGTGTAATCTTAATGAAAAAAATAGTTGGCATGGTGTGGTCGGTTACCGAAAATATAAAGGCAGGTATACTGTTTCTACTTTTGAGATGTACGAAGTTGTTGCCATTACATTGCTACAGTGAGCACGGCATTTGTACACCTGAGAATTACCTTTCAACTTCCATCAAGGCTCAACACCTTACATTCTTCTTCAACCGTCTCTGCTATATCTGGCACCGCTGAATTGCACTCGAGAAGCTGACGCCGCAGTGAAACGTTACGCTAGTAAACATACCTGAAATCTTCCTCATGTATCTATCTCACCACTTGTCGATATTGTATACCACTAATACGATATTCAATATGTGTGTATGTGTGTGTGTGTGTGTGTGTGTGTGTGTGTGTGTGTGTAAATACGTACGCGCGTGTCATTGCTATCGAGTTACTTTCACTATTCACGTATATATATTTTTTTCAGGATTTCTTTAATATTTCACTCTAAGTTTTAGCATAGTTATTAAACTTTAAACAAATGCCTTTTTTTTGTGGGGGGGGGGGGGGGTCAACGTTTATGGGATCGTTCGATTCCCTTTATTGTGGCAACTGACAATGTAAATTTCAGCCAATTCTAATATGTTTTTTTACAAAGCTTTAGATATATATATCTATATATTTTTTTTTTCCCCATTTTACATATTTTTGTTCCATTTACACATTCTGAATTAACTTTTCACTTTACTTATTCAATTTATTTTAGGTGTTTTTATACACTATTTTCTGTATCGTAAAAAAGTGTTTCCGCTTTAATTTCAGCTTGAAATTTGTAGCCTTGAGATAACTTATACACATCTGCCTCTAAGATAACTTATGTACATTTGTGTCTAAGATAACTTACGTACATTTGTGACATAACTTACGCACATTCGTGTCTGAGATGACGCAAGTCATACCTGATCCAAGTATACACAAGTGTGTCATACGTTACCCGTGATATAACCTGTGCGCTTCACGTAAATTTATTTAATGTTTCAATTTACAATAAAAAGTAACAATGCAGGAGCATCAGAGTAGCATAAACACTTGCCAAAACACATTAAGCTTGAAGCCTCTTACATGTTGCATTATTCCCGCTTGGAAAGGTTCAAGTTAATCACATGCGCCACTCTGAAATTATCGCATAAAATACAGCAATTTAATTTTTAAAGTTTGCAAAAAAAACTAACTGGGACCAACACCGGTCATAAAAGCTAACTGGGACCAACACCGGTCATAAAAGCTAACTGGGACCAACACCGGTCATAAAAGCTAACTGGGACCAACACCGATCAAAATCAACCCAAACATTTCTCCCAAAAAGAGTGACCACCTAGTAAGCAAGTTATATGTAAGCCTAATGTACATAAACAAATCTTTAATAATGGTCTTGAAGGCAGAGAGACGTTATTAGCAACATAAAATAATATTAAGATGATGTAACTTAAGATAAAATATAGTCAAACATTGTGACTTATTTCTGATCACAAGAAACTTTCTCCAATTATTACAAAGAAACCAATTTGATTAATAAAAGTGACATATGACAGCCTACACAACTTAACATCAAGATATTGTTTTGAGGGAAACACATCAGCACTAAAAGTTTAAAGTTGACCACATGTTGCATTTTCCAGTTACTGAACAGAATCCAACAAAATTTGAGCCTACACAGCCTAAACCCATGAAACGTTCCATCTATTTCATACGCTGCATCAACCATTGAAGATTGATGTCATTTATAATTGTCATATTTTAATCAGAGGTTAACGCTAAACAAGTAGGTGTCATACAGCGCTTGTGGAATAGAAAATTTACACAGCTGAGAGTGACAAGCTGTGTTTTAATAACGTCCACCAATGACACATTTGAAGCCGACCAGAAAAAACATTCTCCAGTAACTGATCTGATTTCAACGATTTCAAGTTTCTAAACTATTTCAGTAAAATTTCAAATTTGCAACAACTCGGATTAAACTCATGGACCATTATCCTTCTTATAGAGTGCATCATCAATAATAAAGAACCATTCTTTAGTTAAGTAAAAGGACACAAGTGCTACTAATATGACATTTTATTGTGGCAACGTTTCGCTCTCCAGGAGCTTTGTCAAGCCGTTACAAACAATAAATGGACACAGAGGTATATAGGCTTAGAATGAGGTGTAATACTAGTGGTAGTAGTAATATTAGTTGTAGTAGTAGTAGTAATATTAGTTGTAGTAGTAGTAATATTAGTTGTAGTAGTAGTAGTAGTAATATTAGTTGTAGTAGTAATATTAGTTGTAGTAGTAATATTAGTTGTAGTAGTAATATTAGTTGTAGTAGTAGTAATATTAGTTGTAGTAATATTAGTTGTAGTAGTAGTAGTAGTTGTAGTAGTAATATTAGTTGAAGTAATATTAGTTGTAGTAGTAGTATTAGTTGTAGTAGTAATATTAGTTGTAGTAGTAGTATTAGTTGTAGTAGTAATATTAGTTGTAGTAGTAGTATTAGTTGTAGTAGTAATATTAGTTGTAGTAGTAGTAGTAGTAATATTAGTTGTAGTAGTAGTAGTAATATTAGTTGTAGTAGTAGTAATATTAGTTGTAGTAGTAGTAGTAATATTAGTTGTAGTAGTAGTAATATTAGTTGTAGTAGTAATATTAGTTGTAGTAGTAGTAGTAATATTAGTTGTAGTAGTAATATTAGTTGTAGTAGTAGTAGTAATATTAGTTGTAGTAGTAGTAGTAATATTAGTTGTAGTAGTAGTAGTAATATTAGTTGTAGTAGTAGTAGTAGTAGTAATATTAGTTGTAGTAGTAGTAGTAGTAATATTAGTTGTAGTAGTAATATTAGTTGTAGTAGTAGTAATATTAGTTGTAGTAGTAATATTAATTGTAGTAGTAATATTAGTTGTAGTAGTAGTATTAGTTGTAGTAGTAATATTAGTTGTAGTTGTAGTAGTAATATTAATTGTAGTAGTAGTAGTATTAATTGTAGTAGTAGTAATATTAGTTGTAGTAGTAATATTAGTTGTAGTAGCAATATTAGTTGTAGTAGTAGTAATATTAGTTGTAGTAGTAATATTAGTTGTAGTTGTAGTAGTAATATTAATTGTAGTAGTAATATTAGTTGTAGTAGTAGTAGTAATATTAGTTGTATTAGTAATATTAATTGTAGTAGTAGTAATATTAGTTGTAGTAGTAGTAGTAGTAGTAGTAGTAATATTAGTTGTAGTAGTAGTAGTAATATTAGTTGTAGTAGTAGTAGTAGTAGTAGTAATATTAGTTGTAGTAGTAATACAATACGATAGAACACTCAACTTGCACATGAGTAAAAGGTTATAAAAACTATTACTTGGGTAGCATAAAAATAGTTTAGACAAATATTTCTGTAGGTGGTTGGATTTGAGGTCTGTTTCAGTGTTACTCCTCTGCCACAAATAAAAAAAATAAAATAAAATACAATAAAACGCTAAATTAGTTGCATTTGTGTCCTTTTACTTAACATATTGTCGGTAATTCTACCAACATTAATACAGTGGACCCTCGGTTTTCGTTGAAAATTCATTCCAGAATGCTGTTTGATTGCCATTACCGAATGAATTTGTTCCCATAAGGACAAATGTAAATTGGATTAGTCATTTCAGAACCCCAAAAATACACTTACAAAAGCTCTTACAAAAATACATTTACATAATCGTTCGAGTTTGGAGGTGAACGAAAACCGAGGGTCCACTGTACATTCTTTAGTTACTGAATAAAAAATGAATATCACTATTTATTCAATAAAATTTGCAACTTCAGATTGATACCAGCCAACAGCAGTGTGAGTCTTGTATTCAGGAAGAAACACCGCTGTTGGAAAGGTGAAGTTGATCAGGTGAGTCATTCTCCGGTTGTCACGGATTTACAACGATTCCCAGTTTTTTTCTATTTTACATCAATAAGTTTGCCATCACGCAAACGAAACTTAATAGGTACTTCCCTGGCCCTCAGATGCATCAGCCACTAAATACTGAAGCCATTCAGAAGAGTTAAATCGAAAATTATTTTACGTGATTCAAAGGGAATAAAAACATCACGCTATTTTACACATAAAATCGTAAATCTGCTCCTACACATCTGAAGTTCAGTCTCCGCCGTCGTCGATTTTTTTTTTGTCATTTTTCCTTTGAACGTCTGAAGCTCCGCCACTGAGGGATGTGGAAGTTATCCGAGTCATTCCAGGAGGATGTGATGGCTTCAACAACTTCGATCATAAGGCACGTGAACAAGCCAGTTACTCCAAGAATTTGGTCCTCGTTACCGTACACAAGTTTTAAAGATTTGAAGCCGATTGGATGAGGCGTTCTCGAATTTTGAGCAAAATAAAAAAGTTGGAGGAATAAAAAAAATCAGGTAACCTATTACAGTTGCCCCTTCGGGGATACCTAATAATCTCCAAAAGTCATCAAGATCAGCATCACCACTTTGCGGGAGTCCAACAAGGATCAAAAGCTGAAGCAATTCTATTACCACCACTGTCACCTTCCCCCCTGCACTTGCACCATTAATGCATCCCCGTCACAACCACCACTAACAAGGCAAGAGACCAGCAGATAACAACGACCATCACACCATCATCACAAGCCTGCAGCAGCAGCTGAAGATCCTAGCAACATTTGCAGAAGCAGGAGCAGCAATAATATCACCATTATCATTAACACCATAACAGCAACAACTTTATCATCATCATAGCAGCAGCAGCAGCAGCAGCAGCTGCACGCACTACACACGGTTAATCACCATTCCGGGTACCAAACAAATGACAATCGCGGTGGAGTCTGCCGCGCCGGGGGGATGAAAGACCATACACTGGCACTAAATACGATAGCCACTTTTACCCAAGCTTTCTGCCCAATAATTACTTTCTCTGTGAGCATCTCATAGTCTCCAAAACCCTCCGGAACGAACAACAAATGAATGAGTGAGTCGAACAAGACTGTGATAAAGATACCCTCTTCTCTCTCTCTCTCTCTCTCTCTCTCTCTCTCTCTCTCTCTCTCTCTCTCAAAAACAAAAAAAAATATATATTCGATTTTGAGAGTTGTGTCAGACGTGTTGTGTGTTTAAAAGGCATTTTTTTTGTAGAGCAAAGCCTTATTTATATTTCTGAACACTATGTAGAGCTCGAATTAGCTCTTACTAGAGACTAGTTATTTTAGGTTAGTTGTGTTTTGTTAGGTTAGCTTACGTTTTATATCATTTGCACAACAAAATTATATCTCAGCTGTAAAACTAACTTAATACTGTACAATTTAAACTAAAATCAATCGCCGAAATCCGCAGAGGATCTTTCTTCAACTTTCACCAGGCATGCAGTGTGTGGCTAGCAGGGGTCTCCCCAAGTACACAGTATGGCGGATATTGGCTAATTTTGACAGCATCGGCATCGGAATTTTTTTTGGCATTGTCCCATCGCTAGTAAACAAAGGAATGCTTATCACATAGCGCATTTTAAACAGTATTTGAAGGCAAGTGTGGCCTAGCAACGAGGCGGGAGGTGTGGAGGAGCGCGGCGCCGCGCTGGGGTACGCCAGTCGACAACATCGCACTAGTTCCTAATTTCGGAAAATCGATCCACGTTGTCACCCCTTACCCCCCCCCCCTCCTTTTTTTTTGCCTCTAGGTGAGGCTCCGCCCACCCCGCGGGCGTGGCGGCCTATCAACTCCCGCCTCCAGCTTATTGATTGATATGATTGGTCTTCTGGCAAAGCTGGAACACTAAATTAATTTTCCATGGCATACAATGTCATGTTCGCGTGTTTCGTAATTATAATTTTTAGTTTTGTTTTAAGAAGACGTAAGACGACGGGTAAATCTTACAAACTTCTACTCACATTCAGTATACACATACTTGTACTTTCAGATGTGTTGCATAATAGTTCTTAATTCTGTAATATTTAATTTGCAACGTAAGAGGCCTGGTCTGAGACCAGGCCCTGGGGAAGATAAACCCCAGAACAGGTAACAGGTAAGACAGAGTCTTCAAGACCTAGGAAACTTTGAACACTGTGTATACGAAGGTCAAATTATTTTCTTATTCATCAGTAACACATTTAGCGCCTTGGAAGTGCATTAATTAACAAATCTACGAAGGAACTACGATACTACTACTGGTCACGGAATAAACAAAAAAAATTATCTACGTTTCGGTGTCTAATATATACTGCAATAACAGCAGCAGCGTCAGTCAGTCAACACACCAAGTAAGAGTTGACTATGGACACAAGTCTTACTAACAGACTTGGGCACCATAGGGAACATGTTGCCATGGTAACAGGCTTGGGCACCATAAGGTCATATGTTGCCAGAAGTGATCAAGGTCCCAGGACCGAAACGTTTCCTAATAAATATATGTCCTACTGTTTGCTTACCCGTTTTTCCTAAACCAAGTTGTCGGTATTTATTACCAAGGTTTATACCAAATAGATTTATCAAAGCTTATTACCTTGGTAGCATTGAAGATGGGTTGAGCAAATATTCTGTTAGTGGGTTGGATTTGTGAAGGACCTGCCTAGTGTGGGCCAACAGGCCTACTGCAGTGGTCATATTTTCTTATGTTCTTATTAAAACTCAGGTACCACATGGCAGAAAGAACGAAAGGAAAGAGAACATAGGACTAGGATGAAAGTGGATGAAACGAACAGGAAGAATACTGCAATTAACAAGCAACATACAACCTACATGCACCAAGCAACATACAGCAAGTAACATACACCAAGCAATATGCAAAAGCAACATGCAAAAGCAACATGCAAAAAGCAACATGCAAAAAGCAACATGCAAAAAGCAACATGCAAAAAGCAACATACAGCAAGCAACATGCGCCAAGCAACATGCACCAAGCAACATGCACCAAGCAACATGCACTAAGCAACATGCACCAAGCAACATGCACCAAGCAACATGCACCAAGCAACATGCACCTAAGCAACATGCACTAAGCAACATGCACTAAGCAACATGCACCAAGCAACATCACCAAGCAACATGCACTAAGCAACATGCACCAACAACATGCACTAAGCCAACATGCACCAAGCAACATGCACAACAACATGCACTAACAACATACACTAAGCAACATGCACCAAGCAACATGCACCAAGCAACATGCACTAAGCAACATGCACCAAGCAACATGCACAAGCAACATGCACCAAATGCAACATGCACTAAGCAACATGCACCAAACAACATGCACCAAGCAACATGCACTAAGCAACATGCACTAAGCAACATGCACAAGCAACATGCACTAAGCAACATGCACACTATAAGCAACATGCACAACAACATGCACCAAGCAACATACACTAAGCAACATGCACCAAGCAACATGCACCAAGCAACATGCACCAAGCAACATGCACTAAGCAACATGCACCAAGCAACATGCACCAAGCAACATGCACTAAGCAACATGCACCAAGCAACATGCACCAAGCAACATGCACAAAGCAACATGCACAAGCAACATGCACCAAGCAACATGCACACAAGCAACATACACTAAGCAACATGCACAAGCAACATGCACCAAGCAACATGCACCAAACAACATGCACCAAGCAACATACACAAGCAACATGCACTAACAACATAGCCAAGCAACATGCACTAAGCAACATACACAAGCAACATGCACCAAGCAACATGCACCAAGCAACATGCACTAAGCAACATGCACCAAGCAACATGCACCAAGCAACATGCACCAAGCAACATACACCAAGCAACATGCACCAAGCAACATGCACTAAGCAACATGCACCAAGCAACATGCACCAAGCAACATGCACCAAGCAACATACACTAAGCAACATGCACCAAGCAACATGCACTAAGCATCATGCACCAAGCAACATGCACCAAGCAACATACACTAAGCAACATGCACCAAGCAACATGCACTAAGCAACATGCACTAAGCAACATGCACCAAGCAACATACACCAAGCAACATGCACCAAGCAACATGCACTAAGCAACATGCACCAAGCAACATACACTAAGCAACATGCACCAAGCAACATACACCAAGCAACATGCACCAAGCAACATGCACTAAGCAACATGCACCAAGCAACATGCACTAAGCAACATGCACTAAGCAACATGCACTAAGCAACATGCACTAAGCAACATGCACTAAGCAACATACACTAAGCAACATGCACCAAGCAACATGCACTAACAACATGCACAAACAACATGCCCCAAAACAACATACACTAAGCAACATGCACCAACAACATGCACCAAGCAACATGCACCAAGCAACATGCACTAAGCAACATACACTAAGCAACATGCACCAAGCAACATGCACTAAAGCAACATGCACCAAGCAACATGCACCAAACAACATACACTAAACAACATGCACCAAGACAACATGCACTAAGCAACATGCACCAAACAACATGCACTAAGCAACATGCACCAAACAACATGCACCAAGCAACATGCACCAAACAACATACACTAAACAACATGCACCAAACAACATGCACTAAGCAACATCACCAAACAACATGCACCAAGCAACATGCACTAAGCAACATGCACCAAGCAACATGCACCAAGCAACATGCACTAAGCAACATGCACCAAGCAACATGCACTAAGCAACATGCACCAAGCAACATGCACTAAGCAACATACACTAAGCAACATGCACCAAGCAACATGCACTAAGCAACATGCACCAAGCAACATGCACTAAGCAACATGCACCAAGCAACATGCACTAAGCAACATGCACCAAGCAACATGCACTAAGCAACATGCACCAAGCAACATGCACCAAGCAACATGCACTAAGCAACATGCACTAAGCAACATGCACCAAGCAACATGCACCAAGCAACATGCACCAAGCAACATGCACCAAGCAACATGCACCAAGCAACATACACCAAGCAACATGCACTAAGCAACATGCACTAAGCAACATGCACCAAGCAACATGCACCAAGCAACATGCACCAAGCAACATACACTAAGCAACATGCACCAAGCAACATACACTAAGCAACATACACTAAGCAACATGCACCAAGCAACATACACTAAGCAACATGCACTAAGCAACATGCACTAAGCAACATGCACTAAGCAACATGCACTAAGCAACATGCACCAAGCAACATGCACTAAGCAACATGCACCAAGCAACATGCACCAAGCAACATGCACCAAGCAACATACACCAAGCAACATGCACTAAGCAACATGCACTAAGCAACATGCACCAAGCAACATGCACCAAGCAACATGCACCAAGCAACATACACTAAGCAACATGCACCAAGCAACATACACTAAGCAACATACACTAAGCAACATACACTAAGCAACATGCACTAAGCAACATGCACTAAGCAACATGCACTAAGCAACATGCACTAAGCAACATGCACTAAGCAACATGCACTAAGCAACATGCACCAAGCAACATACACTAAGCAACATGCACTAAGCAACATGCACTAAGCAACATGCACCAAGCAACATACACTAAGCAACATGCACCAAGCAACATGCACCAAGCAACATACACTAAGCAACATGCACCAAGCAACATGCACTAAGCAACATGCACTAAGCAACATGCACTAAGCAACATGCACTAAGCAACATGCACTAAGCAACATGCACTAAGCAACATGCATGCATGAGAAATTCACAACTAACCCACAAATTGGAAATTAATACTGGATGACGTTTCGGTCCAGAAAGTCATAAAAAGTGGAAGAGAGCAAACAAATAAGGATGAGGAAGACATAAAATGTAAAAGAAAGCAAACAAATAAGGGAGAGGAAATATGAGAAATGGAAATAAATAAGCGAAGAAAGATGAAAAAGATCAGAAAAAATGGAGACATACAAGAAAATGTAGATTAAGCCAGAAAAAATCGAAGAAAATTTAAAATGTAAGAACAGCGAGAGTGTACGACAAAGTGGAAACAAGACAACAAGGATATGTGTCTAATTTACCAAGGATAAGGAGCCAAGAAAATGAGAAACTATGTAATACACACTGGAACAATATACCTTGTTATCTGTGTGTGTGTGTGTGTGTGTGTGTGTGTGTGTGTGTGTGTGCACTCACCTCTGTGGTTGCAGAGGGCGAGTCTAACAGTAGCGACTGCAGTTGTACTCCCTCATACAGTAAATACTGCCCCACTCTCAGCAGGGTAAGTGAAGAACTTGCATCACTGGGAACCCTCTGGATTACATGCTAAAAAAGTTTAACTAAGACAAAAGGGAATGTGAGAGTCTGATCAGGTATTCTTTTATCACTGTAAGTAGAATAAGAGTGGAAGAACGAAGGCGAAGAGACTGAGGAATGGTGGAATGGAGAGGGTTGAGAGCGAGGGGTCAGAGGGAGAGAAAGTTGTGGGGAAGGGATGGAGGTGGTATTCAACCCCAACTTCTTACCTCCAGCCCAAAGCTGATCACCTGACCATTCTATAGCAGGTAGTCCCCGTCTGGTGTCCACCCCTCCCTCCCAACCTCCTATCCCACACTAACATCTGTTACCACCATCCGCTACCTCACATTTAACAACGTACTTATTCCCATCACACACTTACTATCACTACAACCACTTTCACCAATTACAATAAAAAATCACCAACACCAAATAATTATCCAACATAAAAAAACTTACATCTCTCGAGTGATCCTGTAAATAATACACCAATCCGATTCTCATTAAATAATTAATTGACACTGTAATGGAATTACGTCGTCTACAAAATCTACAGCTAACAATTCCTGACTACGGTGCTAATGTGAGGTGTTGGTCGACCTCCATGGCACTAGTGAGGGAAGAGGATGGTACCATGGCACTAGTGAGGGAAGAGGATGGTACCATGGCACTAGTGAGGGAAGAGGATGGTACCATGGCACTAGTGAGGGAAGAGGATGGTACCATGGCACTAGTGAGGGAAGAGGATGGTACCATGGCACTAGTGAGGGAAGAGGATGGTACCATGGCACTAGTGAGGGAAGAGGATGGTACCATGGCACTAGTGAGGGAAGAGGATGGTACCATGGCACTAGTGAGGGAAGAGAATGGCACCTCGACTTTGTTGAAGCAAGTGTGAAAAGAGACGAGTACTTTTAGCCTGGCTAATGGAGGCCAGGTGACCGTATGCCTGACCTTGTTGATGAAAGTGTCAGGAAAGACAGGTAGGTTTATCCTGGCCAAGGGAGGCCAGGTAACCTGACACCTGATTTTGCTGGTGGTAATTAAAAATGCCACCCTCTCACTCACCACATCATATGTTATTACTCTTCTACCATACTGATCATATCACTAATAATCTACCTCCCCAGGTACCTACATGTACCACTACCCATCCTCCACCTACCTCCCAGGTACCTACATGTACTACTACCCATCCTCCACCTACCTCCCAAGGTACCTACATGTACCACTACCCATCCTCCACCTACCTCCCAAGGTACCTACATGTACTACTACCCATCCTCCACCTACCTCCCAAGGTACCTACATGTACCACTACCCATCCTCCACCTACCTCCCAGGTACCTACATGTACTACTACCCATCCTCCACCTACCT
The DNA here is from genome assembly GCA_009830355.1 of Cherax destructor. Taxonomy (NCBI): domain Eukaryota; kingdom Metazoa; phylum Arthropoda; class Malacostraca; order Decapoda; family Parastacidae; genus Cherax; species Cherax destructor. Next base: position 369,716 of record WNWK01000652.1, on the reverse strand, counting down.
CCCAAGGTACCTACATGTACCACTACCCATCCTCCACCTACCTCCCAGGTACCTACATGTACTACTACCCATCCTCCACCTACCTCCCCAGGTACCTACATGTACCACTACCCATCCTCCACCTACCTCCCAAGGTACCTACATGTACTACTACCCATCCTCCACCTACCTCCCCAGGTACCTACATGTACTACTACCCATCCTCCACCTACCTCCCCAGGTACCTACATGTACTACTACCCATCCTCCACCTACCTCCCAAGGTACCTACATGTACTACTACCCATCCTCCACCTAACTATCCCACCACTTATCCTCCAGCAACCTGTTCTGTGATGCTATATTGTTATTCCACCTTACTGTTGCATATGGTGATGTTGTAAGTGCAGGTGCTGCTGATGGTGTTGCAACTGCAGGTGCCACTGCAGAAACTACCTCTGCTGCTGCAACAACTATCTCTGCTGCTGATGCTGTAGCAAATACTGGTGTCGTAATTACTGGTGGTGGTAGGGGTGGTTGCTGTGGTGGTGATCATGATGGAGATGGTACTGTCGTCACCACTGTTGCAATCCCATCACAGTTAAGACTCAATTTTATGATCAATTTCCACCAATTACGTCGTCAATATCCTGTACTTGAGTCCCCAGGTCAACCCTTGCAAAGCCTGGGCTCTGAACGCCGCTCGCTGGTAAGGCTGTTTTTGTCTGCTAAGAGTGGGCTGAGGTGGACTTTATGGCTCAGTGTTGGTTATCACTGGCTGCAGCCTCACCACTAAAGCTCTCCTTCAAAGAGGATGAATTCTTAACTTGTTATCGTCCAATAACGACATAAGTCAAGTGATACCTGGCCAACTTCTTTTACGAATCTTGGCATCCTGGCTGAAAATTAACCTGCTGGCAGATATAACTGCTCATGACTTACTCCACTACCCCTCAGTTACTCCGGTACAATTTCCTACCTCCCTCACTCCACTGCTTCTTCCTCCCTCACTCCACTAACACTTCCATCCCACTTCACTACTACTCCCTCACTCCAGTTTCTCTTCCTTTCCCCCTCATCCCACTTCCTCTACTTTCCTCACTTTAGTATTTCTCTCTTAGCATCTTGTTTCCCAATTAGGGAAGTCAATTCCTCCACGAATTATCCTTCATGCGTTTCAGTAAACATTAATATTTCTTATTTTCATTTACGCTACGTTAGGCTAGGTGACGTGAGGTTAGGCTAGGTGACGTGAGGTTAGGCTAGGTGACGTGAGGTTAGGCTAGGTGACGTGAGGTTAAGCTAGGTGACGTGAGGTTAAGCTAGGTGACGTGAGGTTAGGCTAGGTGACGTGAGGTTAGGCTAGGTGACGTGAGGTTAAGCTAGGTGACGTGAGGTTAAGCTAGGTGACGTGAGGTTAAGCTAGGTGACGTGAGGTTAGGTGACGTGAGGTTAGGCTAGGTGACGTGAGGTTAAGCTAGGTGACGTAAGGTTAGGCTAGGTGACGTGAGGTTAGGCTAGGTGACGTGAGGTTAGGCTAGATGACGTGAGGTTAGGCTAGGTGACGTGAGGTTGAGAGGCTAGGTGACGTGAGGTTAGGCTAGGTGACGTGAGGTTAGGCTAGGTGACGTGAGGTTAGGCTAGGTGACGTGAGGTTAAGCTAGGTGACGTGAGGTTAAGCTAGGTGACGTGAGGTTAGGCTAGATGACGTGAGGTTAGGCTAGGTGACGTGAGGTTAGGCTAGGTGACGTGAGGTTAGGCTAGGTGACGTGAGGTTAGGTTAGGTGACGTGAGGTTAGGCTAGGTGACGTGAGGTTAGGCTAGGTGACGTGAGGTTAGGCTAGGTGACGTGAGGTTAGGCTAGGTGACGTGAGGTTAGGCTAGGTGACGTGAGGTTAGGCTAGGTGACGTGAGGTTAGGCTAGGTGACGTGAGGTTAGGCTAGGTGACGTGAGGTTAGGCTAGGTGACGTGAGGTTAGGCTAGGTGACGTGAGGTTAGGCTAGATGACGTGAGGTTAGGCTAGGTGACGTGAGGTTAGGCTAGGTGACGTGAGGTTAGGCTAGGTGACGTGAGGTTAGGCTAGATGACGTGAGGTTAGGCTAGGTGACGTGAGGTTAGGCTAGGTGACGTGAGGTTAAGCTAGGTGACGTGAGGTTAGGCTAGATGACGTGAGGTTAGGCTAGGTGACGTGAGGTTAAGCTAGGTGACGTGAGGTTAGGCTAGGTGACGTGAGGTTAGGCTAGGTGATGTGAGGTTAGGCTAGGTGACGTGAGGTTAGGTACTGTGAGGCTAGGCTAGGTGGTGTGAGGTTAGGGTAGCCTAACGTATAGTAGCCTATATTTACCTAAAATTACCGACAACAACGAAAAGACTGACCAAGCAGAACTAGGTAACATAAAAGTTAAATAAAAAAATGACCACAATTTACGCCTATAAACACACAAACACACACACACACACACACACACACACACACACACACACACACACACACCTGAGAGTGGTGTAATGGGACACTGGTACATGTACACCTTGGATCACTCAGTTAATTAGCCAGGGAAGCAGAGGTCTGTGTCAGCACGCCTCGCACGCTCACATTTTTGTATTTTTTTGTATCTCTCCAGCCTCATTACAAGACTCCACCTGCGCTGCTTATTCACACTGGCACACACACACACACACCATCCCTACTTCCACCATCCTTACCTCATCTATTAATACCAAAATGGGTGTATTAGTAAATATATCAAGATATACACTGAACTTTCAAACCAACAGACGATAGCAAGAACAGCCTGGTTGACATGACAGTCAACCAGAAAAACGCCTGCTGGATGCTCCACCTGTGATACTCAGAGCCTGCCTCACCCCCTTCCTTCAAACCTTCCTAGGTACACCATATGCCTCCTTCCTTCCACCCGAGTCTATGCATCCTCTTTGCAATCATATTCTGTTCCATCCTTCCCAAATGACCAAACCTCCTCAACAACCCCTCTTGAACATTCTGAATTGTACCTATGGTAACCCACACCGTCATCACATTTCTACTCACAAAATTCTCTGCATAATATTCACATCACAAATTGCTCTCCTTCTCCTGCTTCACACCTTATATATCGAGTGGTACCACTACCACCCTTTGCATTCCTTAGATACCTTATCTTCTTATATACATATACTGAGGAAATACACCCAAAACAACAAACTACATTATACGTAATATACAACGATCATACGTATACATAGAAAATGGAGAATTATAAAGTAAATTTAATCGGATACAGTGATATTACCCAGAAAGCGGCAACCCTTTCAGTTACGCCAAAATTCTGGCTCCTGTATCCTGTATCTGTATCCGTCACATGATAAAGCGTGATACAGTGAGAGAGGAAACCTTGGCAGGATCATAGCTTTGATATCAGCAAGGTAGAACACTAAGATCTTTATCGTGTGACACTCTTACATTTATACTTATTGATCTCTAGGAGAGAGAGAGAGAGAGAGAGAGAGAGAGAGAGAGAGAGAGAGAGAGAGAAGAGAGAGGAGAGGGAGGGAAGGGGAAAGAGAGGGAGAGAGAGAGGGAGGGAGGGAGGGAAGGGGAGAGAGAGAGAGAGAGAGAGAGAGAGAGAGAGAGAGAGAGAGAGAGAGAGAGAGGAGTGAGGGAGTGTCTTGAGTCAACACACACCAGTAAAGACGCTAAGACGTATCGTCAGAGCAAATATTCCACTTTATTATAAAAGACCAAGTGTGTTGACCCGCTGCCGTCTGGGTGATAATTATTAGCATTCGCCGCTCTGCCTTATCAATATGCAAATACTCAATAAACTCCAGACCCAACTGCAGAGGCTAAAGAGCATTTCATTACATTATAATATGCAAATCGAGAACTTAGCAAAGATAGGAAATTGGCAGAGTTCTCAAAATCGTGTTGGTATAATTTTATGCACCTGATGGAAAATACATGAATACTCTCGGGACAACTAATTTGAGAAGAATTGTGGTCAAATTATCCGAATACATATTAACCCGCACACAAGTCAATTTAATATTTCCCAAGATGAGAGAGTCAGGTACACATCGCTCAGAGACAATTTAATCAAATTCATAATTTATGGTATATTTTATTTAATTTTAATAAGGAAAAAAGCTTATTGAACAGCGAATTAGCAATGCTGTTGCAGAGAGACGCAGGACTGAACAAAATCACCGACAGAATCCTGTAAATGTGATTTATAAACATCGAAAAAATAAAGACAGCATCACGTGACTCTCCAGACTCCAGGCTGAGCGACTGATTACCTCCAAACTCTTCCGCATCTTCAGCCGTTCTTCTCTGTACTGGACTGAAGAAGTCACTGGCTGGCGAAATGTTTCCACGATAAAGATTCCCAAATGTTGTACAAACGTCTCATTTTTTAACCGCCAACACAGACGGAATATAATGCTAGCATGTAAGTCTACGTTAAAAGCACACCACGTTTCACTACATTCCTCACGCATTCTGAGGAATGTACATAGTGTTCCGGGGGTCAACACCCCCGCGGCCCGGTCCATGACTAGGCCTCAAATGGCATTTCTCTTGCGCAAAGTGGCAATGGAAGAGAAAAAATAGGCAACCTGACACTACTAGCCACTACCAACCACCATATAAAGTCCCCCAAAAAACCTGCAGCAACAGTCCTAAACAAGTGCCTGAACCTCAGCCCCCAACATCAGCCGCAGCACCAGTCCCCGCCAGCCTGCCTTCTAACAACACAGCAGCCAACTAATTGCCCCGTCACTTGCAACAATAATTTACCGGCCCCGTGGTGCCCCCCGCCTCGACAATTCAAACTTGAACCAACAACAACATAAGGAAGCGGAGCCCAGCCTTTCTGTATAAGGACTCTGACGTTGGGGATGTGTATGAAGGATTCTGGAGTTGGGAATGTGTATGGACTCTGGAGGTGGGGATGTGTAAGGAAGACTGGAGGCGGGGATGTAGATGTAAGAGCCTGGGGATGAGTGAAGATTAAAGACCACAAGTTTTACACTTACACAACACAACCAAGGTAGTACATGCGGCAGGAAATAGTATATTTCATCTGCACACAAATTAAAAGCAGGAAATAACAGCCAATGAAATTTTACTTTAGTTTGTAATGTTGTGGCAGAAATTTGGGACAATTTATCCACGACTGAGTTCCACTGCAATAATACAACATACACACACATGGAAGAGTGTCACTGGAGTTCCACTTACACTATATCAGCATACATACAGCTGGGATAGTGGCACATGGGAGAGTACTTGGAAATTCACACCAAGACTATCTGTTGAAAACTCTCTACCTCTATCTAGATGAAGACCCATCGTGTATGAGTCAAGGATTGAAAAGCAAAAGGGTCTCTTCAACACCCAGACTGTCACCTATAGCAACTTGGTTAAAAAGCTTAAATTACATTAAGAAATCAAAATTACATGGGCATTCTCTTGGTACTTACCGGGAATAAAGCCGCCACCGCCACGGGAAGCTTCAGGGGCGACGGGGGTGGGTGCCCCTGTAGTGGCGGGAGTGGGCGGATGCCGCTGTGTGGAGGAGGGTGGGCGGGCACCTCTAGAAAGCAGGTCATGCCTCGGGGTACTGGGCATATTAGCCATACCCGCTGCCCGGGTCAAGATGTCTGCAACACACAAGTTCAAATATCAACCTTAGGCCAGAATTACATAAAACAAAACAAAAAATAACAATGTTGATTTTATACAATGGTGTCCGCACCATCCAGAAAGATGGTTAACAACTATCGCAACTGAGACGACGTTTCGGTCCATCCTGGAGTATTATCAGGACAACCTAAATTTACCTCGTCCGAAGTTCCCTCTTCAAACTGTGGGTTAGTTGTGAACTGTTCGAGCCACGGTATTGTGACAATACCGTGGCTGGAACATTTTGCAACTAACCCACAATGCCGTGATTGGAACAATTCATAACTAACCCCACAATACCGTGGCTGGAACAATTCACAACCAATGTCAACTAACCCACAATTATATTGTGGGTTAGTTCTGATTTGTTCCAGCCACATTACTGTGGTTTTTACTCAGGACACTTATTGGTAAATTCAGAGGAAGCCCTAAACCCGAAGGTGGTTAAAAGCCCCTGCCAAACCATGGATAATAAGATTTGATCCAAGAGAGTGCAGCTCCAATTACCTGAATCAAGATAGCTACACAAGCATCATGGTATTCCCACCGTGAAGAGGCAAGAAGAGAATTCAAACCTATTATTTCTTAATACATAAGTTATTGAGACACCCGAGGAACCATGCCTCGAACCCTGCAAACACAGCTGGGTGAGTACACGGTCCTTCTCAGTACATGAAAGCAGTACACAGCAGGTGAAAGCAGTACACAGCAGATGAAAGCAGTACACATCATGTGAAAGCAGTACACAGTAGGTGAAAGCAGTACACAGCAGATGAAAGCAGTAAACAGCAGGTGAAAGCAGTACACAGCAGGTGAAAGCAGTACACAGCAGGTGAAAGCAGTACACAGCAGGTGAAAGAAGTACACAGCAGATGAAAGCAGTACACATCATGTGAAAGCAGTACACAGTAGGTGAAAGCAGTACACAGCAGATGAAAGCAGTAAACAGCAGGTGAAAGCAGTACACAGCAGGTGAAAGCAGTACACAGCAGGTGAAAGCAGTACACAGCAGGTGAAAGAAGTACAAGTATTGGAAAGCCACATAAGGGTAATTCAGACTATTTCCTTACCTCAAACATACTATTTACTATCCACTGACTACCTGCTTAACCAGGCTATTGCTGCCAGCGGCTCGCAGACTCCAACAGTCTGCCTTTTCTTGTTTCATTACACATACATTTATAACACCACACAAAATAAAAGTGCAAGAATCAGGCTTGAAAATAAATTCTGGGCAGAACTGGTGTCCTAAGATATTCCGTGTGTCTACCATCTAGCTAACACAGGGGGGGGGGCAAACACGACGATCACCCATGTAAAACCTCGTTCAACTTGACTCACATATGATTTTATGGCAACATCCAATAGAATACTAAACTATAAAAGGGAGAGGAAAAAGCGTACATAAGCACTCATTATTTTCTTTAAACCAGAGAGAGAGAGAGAGAGAGAGAGAGAGAGAGAGAGAGAGAGAGAGAAACAAGCTGAACGTAAGAGAGAAACAAAGTGAGAAAAAGAGAGAGAGAAAGATAAAGCAGAGAGCGAGCATAAAAAAAACGGAAGCAAAACACGAGTGGGTTCCACACTTGTGTAAAAGCCTCATGAAAATTCAATTTGGCATCGGAGCGGGATAATGGAAAATGTAAAATGTTTTCAACTTTTCAAACAAGACCACCACCGCCGGAGCCTGTACGAACCTGGAGAGATGCACACCCACCACACGCACTCACACACACGCACACACACACACGCACTCACACACACGCACACACACACACATATAAGCGAGTACACACATACATATAAGCGAATATACACAAACACATACACATATAACTTTGATATACCTTTGAAGAGTTTCGAGAGTTTCTCTACTCTCTAAGCCCGGCCATGGGCCAGGCTCGTTTGGTGCTTGCCTGGTCAACCAGGCTGTTGCTGCTGGAGGCCCGCTGCCCCACATATCCGTCACAGCCTGGTTGATCTGGCACCTGGTGAAGATACTTGTCCAGTTTCCTCTTGAAGGCTTCTACACTGGTTCCAACCGTGTTTCGGATATCTTCTGGTAAGATGTTGAATAGTCAGGGACCCCGGATGTTGATACAGTGCTCTCTTATTGTCCCCACCGCACTCCTGCTCCTCAGTGGGTTTATTTTACACTTCCTCCCATATCTCTCACTCCAGTATGTTATGGCAGTGTGCAGATTTGGTACCAGACCCTCGAGTACTTTCCAGGTATATATTATCATGTATCTCTCTCTCCTCCGCTCCAATGAGTACATGTTCAAGACTTGAAGGCGTTCCCAATAATTTAGATGTTTCACTGGCTCAATGTGAGCCGTAAACGATCTCTGTATTTGTTCCAGCTCTGATATTTCTCCTGCTTTGAACAGGGCCGTCAGCACTGAGCAATATTCTAAGTGAGGGAGCACTAGCGATTTGAAGAGTGTCACCGTCGGCATTATTTCCCTTGTTTTGAAAGTTCTCAATACCCACCCCGTCATCTTCCTGGCTGTTGCGATCTTTGTCTTGTTATGGTCTTTAAAAGAAAGATCAGCAGACATAATTATTCCCAAGTCCTTTACGTGCACACAGAAGCTGAGTCTCGACCCCTGCAACCACAATTAGGTAAGTACAAATACACACACACATATAAATACAAACATGCACAAATAAGCGAGTACAGAAATACACATATAAGCGAGTATACACATATACACACATACAAACAAAACACACACGCATACACAAAACATGTACAAACAAAATGTGTACACACACACATGTGAGTGCACAGTCACACCCAACGCTTTCATTACGCAAATCTCGTGATGCCAATAGGGCGTATAGGCACATTTAACAACACACACACAGAGAGAGAGAGAGAGAGAGAGAGAGAGAGAGAGAGAGAGAGAGAGAGAGAGAGAGAGAGAGAGAGAGAGAGAGAGAGAGAGAGAGAGAGAAAGAGAGAGAGAGAGAGAGAGAGAGAGAGAGAGAGAGAGAGAGAGAGAGAGAGAGAGAGAGAGAGAGAGAGGAGAGAGAGAGAGAGACTAGAATTTGGGAGCAAACTGGTCCACTTCGTAGCCGACCCGTGAGCGTCGCTTTCCGCGTGTAGGCATTCAGAGGTGTACGAGGTGGGCGACACGGGCGCCCGTTCGACACGGGCGAAGCCACGGATATGTGAGCAAGACAGGTAGTAATGCTTGCACGGTAGAAATCAGTTACGATGTGGCATAACCTGTATTACACTGCCCCAGTGTATGGATACCGTTCACGAGTGATGGTGGGAATAACCACAGTGTAACACTGCCCTCTTCTATAGTTACATGGTGGGTAGACCTGTAGTGTACGCTGCCCCTATATAGTTATGTGGTGGGAGCACAAGCTAGCAGCTATATTTTCCTACCAAGTATTCCAGTGTGGGTTCAGTAGTTATGGCAGCTGGCAATGTTTTGTTCCAGCAGAGGTGGAGTTATTATTTCTTGGAAGTTAGCATCTCTCAGGGCGGCCTATCCCGCACACACACACAGCAAGAGCAAGTGGTGGTAGTCATCAGTGAGAGAGAAGAGAGAGAGAGAGAGAGAGAGAGAGAGAGAGAGAGAGAGAGAGAGAGAGAGAGAGAGAGAGAGAGACCTATCAGTAATGCGGTCATTTTAACTGCCATCTTTTACTCATAAAGAAACCTTACCCATCACTACCAGCCCCGCCGATTATTATCAACTGCGCTAGTATCATCACCACCACTACCACTACCACCATCATCACCACCACCACCACCATCACCACCACTACCACCACCACCACTACCACCATCATCACTACCACCACCATCACCACCACTACCACCATCATCACCACCACCACCATCAAGCCAGTGTGTCCTGCGAAAACATTTCTATATGTCGCTTTAAAAGTTCATGTGAGGCGGTAGTATGAGGGAGCCCCCCCCCCTCTCTTGCCTCTCCTCTTAACCCTTCACCTCACCCACCATCCCTGCCATTATCCCCTCACCGGTGCCTATCCTTCCCTCTGGCAAGGAAAAAAGACCTGCCACCACTTATGACTTAGCACCTGAGTCTATCTTTATATCCTTTGCAATTAAAATTTCTACGTTTTTTAATTACACGCACGCGCACGCCGCGCGAGCGAACTAAAAAGCAAGAGGTGTGTGTGTGTGTCTGTACGTGTGTGTGTGTACGTGTATGAGCACGTGTGTGTACGTGTGTATGTACGTGTGTTAGTTACCATTTTGTCCTAGGCACATGTCCATTAGACACTAGGCCTGTTGTATATATATGTGTGTGTGTGTGTGTGTTTGTATTTTTACGTGTGTACGTACGCACTTACCGAGTTGCGTGGGGGTCGAGTCTCGCCTCCTGAGCCAGCCTCTTACATTACAATGATGGTCTTTACTGATTTCTGACCTTTAAAGCCCTATCCTATTCGCTCTTGAAACTGTTACAGATGCTTACCAACAGCACTGTCTCGTCAACCTCATTCTAATTTAATACCACATGTTGCTAGGATTCTTACAGCTTAATGGAGTGTCAGTTTCATTCTACATTCCCTTAATCTCTGGTTCTCGAAACTAAGTCTATACCTGTTTGTCCTATAAAACCTTCTTAGTATTTTGAAAGTCATACCCTACTCCAAGCTAGTTAGGTGCGGTTCCTTCAACTTATCCACACAGTGCTTTCCTTCTAACTCCTGGACAACTTTTGTTGCAAACCCACGTACTGAATGTTGTTTGGAGGTTTATCAGTGTTGCTTATGTTCAAGTTATACGTAGGTTACGTGCGTCTCCACTTTTATGATATTTGAAACTTTCGCTGATATTTTTGTATTCTTTCACCTCTAAGGCTGTCCTGTTTACCTTCCCTTCCTCAGTACTCACGAACGAATATTTGTTCGGACTGAACTCAGCAGCTACTTAATGGTCCAGTCTTGCAGCCTGTCCTTGGACCATCTTATATATACTCTTGAAACTGTACTGATTTGCTTCCATCGCTTCCTCAGTCAACTCATTACACCTTCTTGTTACTCTTAGACTAAAAAAGAACCCCCGAAACACTACACGCAATCTTAGAAGGAAGAGGAACGGGGCAGGTAAAGGTGAAAATCTCCTCTAGTACACCTTCGTAGCAGCTGTTGCTTCTCCTCTAGTACACCTTCGTAGCAGCTGGTGCTTCTCCTCTAGTACACCTTCGTAGCAGCTGGTGCTTCTCCTCTAGTACACCTTCGTAGCAGCTGGTGCTTCTTCTCCTCTAGTACACCTTCGTAGCAGCTGGTGCTTCTTCTCCTCTAGTACACCTTCGTAGCAGCTGGTGCTTCTTCTCCTCTAGTACACCTTCGTAGCAGCTGGTGCTTCTTCTCCTCTAGTACACCTTCGTAGCAGCTGGTGCTTCTTCTCCTCTAGTACACCTTCGTAGCAGCTGGTGCTTCTTCTCCTCTAGTACACCTTCGTAGCAGCTGGTGCTTCTTCTCCTCTAGTACACCTTCGTAGCAGCTGGTGCTTCTTCTCCTCTAGTACACCTTCGTAGCAGCTGGTGCTGCTTCTCCTCTAGTACACCTTCGTAGCAGCTGGTGCTTCTTCTCCTCTAGTACACCTTCGTAGCAGCTGGTGCTTCTTCTCCTCTAGTACACCTTCGTAGCAGCTGGTGCTTCTTCTCCTCTAGTACACCTTCGTAGCAGCTGGTGCTTCTTCTCCTCTAGTACACCGTAGCAGCTGGTGCTTCTTCTCCTCTAGTACACCTTCGTAGCAGCTGGTGCTTCTATCAAGGTGAACTAGAGGATACATCGTGGAAGAAAGGAAGGGTCATAAAGAGAAAAGTGTAGGAAATGTTAAGGTTTTGTGGGTAAATCTGAAAGATTAAGGCGATGATTTAAAATATAATTACACTGTATTATAAAACATTACACACAAAATAACATTACACATAAGATAATGTTTGCACTAGTTTACTGGAAGACTGACCATGGTCAGGCGAGACACTCAGATACTGTGAGAAGTTATTTACTCTCCCGAGACTGGTCAACTTTATCTCAGATGAAAAACTTCCCACCTGATGAGGTCGTCCAGCGGTGAGGCCAGCGCAGGGTACTCTTGCAGGCAGGGGCATAAATATGATTAACCTGCGACTGGATACGAGCGTTTGTCTACCCTCATAACCCGGTATCAGGCCAAGCTTTTTTGTAGACTGCCTGGTCAACCAGGCTATTGCTGATCCGGCAGTTGGCGGAGGCAATGATCCAGTTTCCTCCCTCTCAATTACAATAACTGTTTTTCTTGGAGGTGTAATCTTCAGGTGATTCCACACACTTAATAACTACAATGACCTGTTGGTAAGCTTTGTGTTTTAGTTTTAAAATTGTGTTATCTTGGTGGGAAGCCCGAGGAACTTTCACCAGTATGTGACAAGATCGTTCAGAACCTGGCCTATTATGCAATACAAACTCTCCCTTCAGGTCATAACTCTCCTTCCCTAACTACACAAAACAACTCGACATGCCTTATTACACGATAAATATTTATCCATCAGTTTGTGCTCCATATACATCCATCTCTCTCTCTCTCTCTCTCTCTCTCTCTCTCTCTCTCTCTCTCTCTCTATCTCTGTGTTCCCATTTATCACCCTTTTGTTTCCATAATTCAAATGCTAATAGTCCCCTACTAACTCAAGTCCAATTATCAACCTTCGCAACCCATCTCTTCCATCGTTGCCAGAAGGCAACGTATGGGCAAGTTTCCATGTAATTTCTGCCCCTGTTCACCTAGCAGTCAATAATTAACTGGTTTGCAAGTCAGCTAAACATTTCAAGTAATAATACTGAAAATAAAAGCAAGCTTCATAAAGCTCCAGGACGCCAACGGATGCTCAGTCGCGAGGATCTTACCACAAAGACCCACGTGAGGAAACACTTTGTTTCCTGAAGAATACCACCACAATTAGCGGGCAACTGTAGTAATGGAAGAGATAAAAATAACATGGAGGTGGGTATAAGAACAACAAAAACTGTCTGTGCCGCACATAATGATAGATAACACTGGCGGCCTATGTCAAGCTGGTAAATACAAAAACAATTTAGAAATTCCAAAATTTAAAATTCTTGATTAAGGAAGAACTGAAAGCAATGTACAGGTCACGGGCAAGATCAGCAGCGGAATTCAGCAGGTCAGCGCTGAAGTCTTATCTCATCAAGAGTACAAAGAAAATTGAATAAACTGAGAAACTCGCTACGAGGCTGCTCCAAGATCTGTGAAACGAAAGGTACGAGAGCTACATCTTACAGTGGAGACATGCTCATATCTTATAAAATATTTAGAGATACTGACAAAGTTGATATGGACAAACTGTTTAAGATGAAAAGAAACAGAACGAAGAGAAACCACTGAAAAGAGGTTCAAATAAGTGAAAGGGACCAAATAAATAATTCGGATAATAACCAAATGAAATGCATTAGGAAGGAATGAAGTGATAGCTAACTCAATACATGGGTTCAATAGTAGATACGAAAATGTCCAAGAGGTGCAAGCCAAACCAGTTAGAAGTGCCCCAGGACTACAACTCACTTCCCACAGGAAAAAACAAATAGTCGAATACACAATTTCTGCCGGTGTCTGTCTCGCTTATATCCAAGGCTCACACCACACTTATATTTTCATTTTATTGCTCTTCCGCCACTGCCACAATACCTTACAATACCCCTTAACACCTGCCTCATCCCTTCCTCAACCTAACATCACCACCGTCTTTCCCTTTACAACCCATTCCCCATAACAGCCTGTCTTCCCCTTTACCCCTCACCGCCACAACACAGAAGCCAGAGCCAGCGGGTAATAAATTGCAGGTATTCGGACACGTAGCTCATTTCAGCGGGTCTTTGATGTGCGAGGCAAACACCTGACACTGACAAATTGCGTGGCGGAGTTTTGTTAGCGTGTCATATAGGAGGCCACGACAATATTGATATTTTCCCTTACCTCCGCCTACTCCCCAAGCAGCTGCTAGAGCTCAACCTGCCTCTTACCTCCTTCCTTTCCTTCTTTAGGCTCGTTCTTCGGCCAATCTAATAACCATCGTAGGTACCATAATACTAATATTAATCATATTATTATTGTAATTATTATTATTGTTGTTATTCGTATCCAAAAATAATTCAAGAATGAACAAAAGTGTTTACCATGATAGGTTAACTTTAATCAGACTTTATAATGGCAACATAATTTTTACAACACTTGCAAAGCTGCTGATGCTTGTAGTAAATCATTTATATAAATTACACAAAACTGCCCCTACACCTTAAAACGTTTTAGATATGCGCTACAGCAAATAAAGTACAGAATTAGAGAAAAAATTCTACTGTGAGGGAGGGGAGTATCTGTGAAGAGAATTTAAGGGTAACTCTGTAAATTTGCTTTTGTTTTGGTGATTCTTCACAGCATTATGGAACAATAATTCATTATTACACATCAACGGCATTATATACCCAGAAGCATGTTAACACGACACAATATGCTGTTTATGGTCTTTTATTGAGACGCTGTTTCCTCCACCAGACTTTTTTTTAATTCTCATGAGAAGGATAAATCCCACGAAGGATGAAATCTCTTCTCTATACAATGCCATAAACCGCTTATTGTGTACCATTATTAATAAATAATATTGTGTATTAACAAAATAAATATTGTGTTTCATTAATAAAATTAAAATTTATTAATAAAACATTGTTTATTAACAAAATAGATATTACATATTATTAAAAATCAATAAATATTGCGACTTATTAACAAACAAGAAATATTATGTCTTATTAACAATCAAATTTTGCTGCAGGAACCTGATTATTTGTATGGCGAAATCATGTGATATATATATTAATTATGGCCACTATTAATCAGGCTATAATTTCTTTTCAAGTTATAATAGTTTTTCTTGTTTCTTGTGCTGCAATGTTCACGTCCCAGTATGCGAGGCCGAAAATATTTACCCATGAAAGAAATCACAATAAAACGCGTGAAGATGTGTGTAAGAACATGAAAGCGCTCGGGTTATATTTCCTATTTTCACTGTGCTATTTTTGTTCATATTCGCCCATATTAATGTACCTTGAAACTTTGCCAACATATTCGGTTAGAATGTTTCTAGAGCTTTCAAAATCAACTTTTATATTTATTTCACTCCAGATACGACTTTCAAACTCGCTTCTATTTATTTTCAGGTACCTTCAAAGGCTTTTTTTTTTTTTTTGGTTCCAGGTATTACCTGGCCTTAAAACAAGTCATCAGGTTCCTGAAAGAACAACAATATTACCACTTACAACACGTAAATAGTTTTAACTATGTTATGAATTAACCACAAACTCGTGGGGCTCCTAAAACCTTTTTTTTTATCCTAGTATATCCTGTCACAGACTGGTTCGGTCTCCTACACGTCTGCTCATAAAGATAAATTCAAAATACTACGAAAATCAAGTGGTATTGCTGAAAGTAAAGTGGGACGACTTGAATGTAAATCCTATAAGTTGCCAGCAGCACTACGGGCAAGTGTGCTGAAATCGTTTGATTTTTTTTTTCCATGTGGATTACAGCAGGTTATAACTTAACCCATAACCAAAAATCTAACAGACTGGTTCATTATGTTCCGACCGAAACAGTGGATAACTAAAGAGAAACGAAGCTTTGTGGTGTTCCAGAAGAAACACTTGATAAACAAAGCCAAGGTGTTTGTGTTCGAGTAGTAACCTTTTACATAAAAATGCCCAGATAATAGAATCGCAGTAGCAACACTTGGGAAACACTTCAAGAACACTCAAGTGCCTGGGGAAGTTGGCCAGTGTAACTTGCCGATATTTACAAGTGTCTGCAAAGTCTTAACTCTTATTAAAAGCTTCCCGCCGGAGCCGCCGCAGATGAAATCCCAAACTCCGAGTTTAGTTTTGAATTACAACTTCCTCCAACATTTCCGCATCTTCTTTAGCTCCCCCCCCCCTTCTCCAACTGCTCTCTCTCCCTCTTTATCTTTCCCTCTTCCTCATTCCTTTCCCTAAGTCCCCTCCTCCCACTCCCTCTCTTTGAAAAGATACAAAAATATAGCTCCAGGACAGGTCTCTCTGTCTGTCTCTCTCTCTCCAACTGTTTCCGCTAAAAGTGTATCGCTCATATTTTTTTCCGGTGCTTCTCCCCATCCGGTTCCCGCCAAAAGTCTGTGGCGCGTGGATAAAAATGGCGCCTCCGTAGACTGAGTTTCAGACTTGAGCGCCGGGGGCCACACCAGACCTTTTAATTATATCGTGAGACTTTTGGCAGCTCTGAATTTAATCGCAGTTAACAGCTACCCATTTTCAGTGTTAGACGAAGGTTAAAATAGTGTGATGGAAGCACAGTTGATAAACACTACGCCGCCACCGACTGTATAACTGTGGTTCTCGTGGACTTAAAAGTATCCGGGAAAATGTTATGCGTCGCCCTCTGTCAAACTTGATTAATTATTCATGGCAAGTATTCCTTGAAAAGGTTCACTTGGCGTCGGAATCCTTCCTTCCTTCCGCAATTAAATTCTTCTCTCTACTTAGGAAAGTGGTATATTAACTTTACACATCATCAGCGAGTGTCTGTATATAAGTAATTACCAAGCTGAGTTAGTGGGTTCAGTCCCTTAGCTCTTGGGCCAGATTTTAACCTCACCTTTGGCTGACTGTCTGGAAATTATATATATATATATGGAGCTGGGTGGAAAACTCATCATAGAAACCAAGGACCACAGGGCGACCAGCTTCCTCTTTCAGAGACTCAGTGTTGCGATCCAGAGAGGAAATGCCTGCAGTATTCTGGGCACGCGGCCCACTACCGGGGAGCTGGACGAAGTATTTGACATGTAGCTCTGAGTCGTCATCTATGTTGTTTTACTCACTATTGTATCCTTGTTAATGTATTTTGACAATGTATTGTATCTTGAAATAAATTTTATATACATTTAATAAAAGATGGGGTGGTAGGGGAAGTGGAATATTCAAATGGCTTCAGAAAGACATCTAAATATTCTTCCTTGAAGCCTTTTTATCCACTTCTCCGAGGCTATGGGACCCACAAATATATATATATATATATATATATATATATATATAT
Source organism: Cherax destructor (assembly GCA_009830355.1). Lineage (NCBI taxonomy): Eukaryota > Metazoa > Arthropoda > Malacostraca > Decapoda > Parastacidae > Cherax > Cherax destructor. The sequence continues at coordinate 352,928 of WNWK01000652.1, read as the reverse complement.
ATATATATATATATATATATATATATATAATATATATATATAATATATATATATATAATATATATATATATATAATATATATATATATAATATATATATATATATATATTCTATCCTGCTTCTCTCTCGTCTCTCCCACTTCTCTACTACTCTGTGAACATAGCGTTTACTAACGTCTCTGTTAGTCCTATGTATATTCAGTTTCCCCCTCCGTGTTTTAACTTCCTTCCCTCCCTCCCTTTCGTTCTGATAATCTTGCTAAACAATCTATGTTTAACTAGTCCATGACCCTGAATATTTTTGACTTTCTGATCAAGGCGCGTCTGTCTGTCTGTCTCTTTCTCTCTCCGTTTTTTTCAATTTCGTTGACTCTTCATAACTTTCAGTTTTCAGTTTTGGTACAAGTCTAGTGGCAAATCTTTTAACTTTGTCTATTGTTAAATTTGTGATACTTGTATCCATTGACAGTTGTAATGAGCAAGTACACAAGCAACACTTCGCCTGCAAAACAGGTTTCTTTAGTCAAATACAGGCGGATGTAAGACTGGAGATATTACAAGTTGAGAGATTGTTCTGAAGTGATCAGTCTCTCCGTCTTGAAAGTTTAGCGCAGAGACATAGGGCATAGTTTATATATTATCTAGATTTCATATTCTCAACACATTATTTCTGTCTCATCTGTCTTTGTCATTCGTTCATTTGTGTACTTTAATCCTATTTGGTCATTCTTCGCTTTTCAAAAAAATGTAAGTTTAGTGCTCTCAAGTAAGTTAATTTAGGTATAGGTAACAAAATTACAATTATGGTACATAGTAACATTTTTTTTTTTTTTTCAACAAGTCGGCCGTCTCCCACCGAGGCAGGGTGACCCAAAAAGAAAGAAAATCCCCAAAAAGAAAATACTTTCATCATCATTCAACACTTTCACCACACTCATACATAATCACTGTCTTTGCAGAGGAGCTCAGATACGACAGCTGAGAAAAGTCCCTCCCAGCTGTCACTATCTCAGACCCCTCCTTTAAAGTGCAGGCATTGTACTTCCCATTTCCAGGACTCAAGTCCAACTAAATCAATTAACTGGTTTCCCTGAATCCCTTCACAAAATGTTACCCTGCTCACACTCCAACAGATCGTCATGTCCCAAAAACCATTCGTCTCCATTCACTCCTATCTAACACGCTCACACATGCTTGCTGGAAGTCCAAGCCCCTCGCCCACAAAACCTCCTTTACCCCTTCCCTCCAACCTTTTCTTGGACGACCCTACCCCGCCTTCCTTTCCCTACAGATTTATACGCTCTCCAAGTCATTCTACTTTGATCCATTCTCTCTAAATGACCAAACCACCTCAACAACCCCTCTTCAGCCCTCTGACAAATACTTTTAGTAACTCCACACCTTCTCCTAATTTCCACATTCCGAATTTTCTGCATAATATTTACACCACACATTGCCCTTAGACAGGACATCTCAACTGCCTCCAGCCTCCTCCTCGCTGCAGCATTTGCAACCCATGCTTCACACCCATATAAGAGTGTTGGTACCACTATACTTTCGTACATTCCCTTCTTTGCCTCCATGGATAACGTTTTTGTCTCCACAGATACCTCAATGCACCACTCACCTTTTTTCCTTCATCAATTCTATGGTTAACCTCATCCTTCATAAACCCATCCGCTGACACATCAACTCCCAAATATCTGAAAACATTTACTTCTTCCATAATCCTCTCTCCAATGTGATATCCAATTTTTCTTTATTTAAATCGTTAGATACCCTCATCACCTTACTCTTATCTATGTTCACTTTTAACTTTCTACCTTTACACACTCTCCCAAACTCGTCCACTAACCTTTGCAACTTTTCTTTAGAATCTCCCATAAGCACAGTATCATCAGCAAAAGTAACTGTGTCAACTCCCATTTTGCATTTAATTCTCCATAATTTAATCCCACCCCTCTCCCCAACACCCTAGCATTTACTTCTTTTACAACCCCATCTATAAATATATTAAACAACCATGGTGACATTACACATCCCTGTCTAAGACCTACTTTTACCGGGAAGTAATCTCCTCTCTCCTACACACCCTAACCTGAGCCTCACTATCCTCATAAAAACTCTTTACAGCCTTCAGTAACTTACTACCTATTCCATACACTTGCAACATTGCTCCCCTATCCCCTCTATCATATGCCTTTTCTAAATCCATAAATGCAATAAAAACTTCTCTACCTTTTTCTAAATACTGTTCACATATATGCTTCACTGTAAACACTTGATCTACACATCCCCTACCCACTCTAAAGCCTCCTTGCTCATCTGCAATCCTACTCTCTGTCTTACCTCTAATTCTTTCAATAATAACCCTGCCATACACTTTACCTGGTATACTCAGTAAACTTATTCCCCTATAATTTTTACACTCTTTTATCCCCCTTCCCTTTATATAAAGGAACTATACATGCTCTCTGCCAATCCCTAGGTACCTTCCCTCTTTCATACATTTATTAAACAAAAATACCAACCACTCCAGCACTATATCCCCCTGCTTTTAACATTTCTGTCATGATTCCGTCAATTCCAGCTGCTTTACCCCCTTTCATTCTACGTAATGCCTCACGCACCTCCCCCACACTCACATCCTGCTCTTCTTCACTCCTAAACGATGTTGTACCTCCCTGGCCAGTACATGAAATTACCGCCTCCTTTTTTCATCGACATTTAAAAGTTCCTCAAAATATTCCGCCATCTACCCAATACCTCCAGCTCCCCATCTACTAACTCCCTACTCTGTTTTTAACTGACAAATCCATTCGTTCCCTAGGCTTTCTTACCTTGTTTATCTCACTCCAAAATTTTTCTTGTTTTCAGCAAAATTTCTTGACAGAGCCTCTCCCATTATTTCATCCGCTCTTCTTTTGCACTCTCTCACCACTCTCTTCACCTTTCTTTTACTCTCCATATACTCTGCTCTTCTATTAACACTTCTGTTTTGTAAAAACCTCTCATAAGCTACCTTTTTTCTTTTATCACACCCTTTACTTCTTCATTCCACCACTCACTCCTCTTTCCTCCTGACCCACCCTCCTATAACCACAAACTTCTGCCCCACATTCTAATACTGCATTTTTAAAACTATCCCAACTCTCTTCAACCCCCACTACTCCTACTTGCACTAGCCCACCTTTCTGCCAATAGTTGCTTATATCTCACCCTAACTTCCTCCTCTCTTAGTTTATACACTTTTACCTCTCTCTTACTTGCTGTTGCCATTTTCTTTTTGTCCCATCTACCTTTTACTCTAACTGTAGCTACAACCAAATAATGATCTGATATATCCGTTGCCCCTCTATAAACATGTACATCCTGAAGCCTACTCATCAACCTTTTATCCACCAATACATAATCCAACAAACTACTTTCCTTACGTGCTATATCATACCTTGTATATTTATTTATCCTCTTTTTCATAAAATATGTATTACTTATTACCAAATCTCTTTCTACACATAGCTCAATTAATGGTTCCCCATTTACATTTACCGCTGGCACCCCAAATTTACCTACTACTCCATCCACAACATTTTTACCCACTTTAGCATTAAGATCCCCAACCACAATTACTCTCTCACTTGGTTCAAAACTCCCCACACACTCACTCAACATTTCCCAAAATCTCTCTCTCCTCTACACTTCTCTCTTCTCCAGGTGCATAAACACTTACTATAACCCACTTTTCACATCCAACCTTTATTTTACTCCACATAATCCTTGAATTTATACATTTATATTCCTTCTTTACCTGCCATAACTGATTATTCAACATTATTGCCACTCCTTCTTTAGCTCTAACTCTATTTGAAACCCCTGATCTAATCCCATTTATTTCTCCCCACTGAAACTCTCCTACCCCCTTCAGCTTTGTCTCACTTAAAGCCAGGACATCCAGCTTCTTTTCATTCATAACATCTACAATCATCTCTTTCTTATCATTCGCACAACATCCACGCACATTCAAACATCCCACTTTGACGGTTTTCTTCTTCTTCTTTTTAGTAAGCTATACAGGAAAAGGGGTTACTAGCCCATTGTTCCCGGCATTTTAGTTGACTTTTACAACACGCATGGCTTACGGAGGATTCTTATTCCACTTCCCCATGGATATGAAAGGGAAAAGCAATAAGAACAAGAACTATTAAGATAAAATCAAAGAAAACTCAGATGAGTGTGTATACATAAACGTGTACATGTTTGCGTAGTGTGACCTAAGTGTAAGTAGAAGTAGCAAGACGTACCTGAAATCTTGCATGTTTATGAGACAGAAAAAAGACACCAGCAATCCTACCATCATGTAAAACAGTTTCAGGTTTCTGTTTCACAGTCACCTGGCAGGATGGTAGTACCTCCCTGGGTGGTTGCTGTCTACCAACCTACTACCTACTAAACATATGGGTATATTAACTAGGATAACCAAAAAACAGCAAAGTGACTTATGTCCATTGGGAAACATTCTCGATACAGCGAAATATTTTATCGTCTTTCTCTGTGTTTCCAAGAGCATTTATGGCCACCATAAAATGAAGCCAAGATATCTGTTACTTTCCTTGCTAACATCTATGCACTGTGCCCTTGGCTTAGATTTCTGACAACTAAAACTTTATCACACCAGTTTTGGTTAAGTTTTATACCAATTATTAGATGCCACGTTTATTTTTTAAGCTCAGACTTAACACCTACATTTGCCTACGTTTAACTGCATCTTTCACTCCTTCCATCTCAACATTAACCTTGTCAAATCTTCCTGAGGCAAAGTCAAGTCTTCCTCAAATTCGTCTTCCATGTTTAGTGACTTCAAAAACGTATTCATGTAGCCATTTATGTAAATATTACGTAGCTATTTGTTCACAATCTCTGTAAATAAACTGTGAACAAAGAGCTCAATACTGATTCCTATAAAGCGCCACTTTCGAACTATTCTTACCATGATTTCACCTCACGAACAAACTGTTGCCTGTGACTCAACCATTCACAGCTCCTCTGGGGAAAGAAAACCTCACCAATACCGCTAATCTTTCTTGTAATGAAGCCTAAAATATCCATTCTAAAGCGTGCTTCAACACACCTTCAGTAAACACTAAATAATTTTTGGTCAGATTGTTTTAAGTAAACTGGATATCTGTATTTTTCTTTCCTTTGACGTTGAAGACCCAGACACTGTAACTCCATGTAATTCGGAATCAATCTTAAGTTTTTTCCTTCTCAGTTGCTTCTTTAATACAATGGTTAAACAGGATTTCGTGTTTATTTAAACACCACTTAAGCTCAGGGGCGGTCTGTATCATACTGGAATAATAGTTACTATTCCTTGAAGACAGATTTTAAACAAATACTTCACAGCCGTACAACTGCGCAACACTGTCAACATCCGTAGTGGTCAATGTGCTATCAGCAGATGTCAAAAATATTGTCGGAACGAAGATAAAAAAAATTAAGAAGATGCATAGGTTCCTGCAACCAATAATAAATCAACGGGGTTGTGATGGCAGTGTGAGCCTGTGGGCCGCCAGCACAGCCTGGTTGACGAGGGGGGTAGCAGGGAAGCCACACCCCAGGCCGGGCTACTGGAGTAGAAGAGAGTTCGAAGCAGGTCACAAGGACGCACACAATCCGCAGAGAACATACCCAACTTACTGATACAACGATGAGCAGCGTAAACACTGTACGAAGAAGGCAACTCTGAGTATGAGCTTCCAGAGGGCATTAAATAACATATTAATTATCTGGACAGTCTGTAAGGACCATGCAGCATTACAGATATAAGGAACGCTCGGCAGTACTGACATACTGGTCGCCACGTCCCTGTAATGAACTCAAGAATCAAGCCCGTGGGATCTATATCCGTAGACTAGCCAGACATGACTTTACGACCATAATATAAACCTATGCACTGCTACACAAGCTATGTAGTAGAGTCAAGTGTGTTTCTAATGTCACAGTGCCGCTGCTCGTGCCACACACAGCAGATCCAAGCAGAGGCTGGTAAACAGTGCAGAGGCTGGTAAACATATCCAATGCTGCATCTGCATACTAGTTCCTAGGGAAAAGTGGCTAGAAAACCTAATTAATATTATTATTACATTCATGATTCCACAGTGGTCATATAGTGCCTAGGGAATGGGAGGTAAACAAATTTAATCCAAAGAAGAAAGAATTCTAATTCATTTTATCAAGAACCTTTAACAACATCAATACATCTTTCTAGACGGGCTAGAGAGCTTGAAAATTTAGAGAGGCCTGTTAGGTAGTAATGAGAAACAACTACTGTTGAATATCATGCAATAAAAATTTACGAATCTAAATTATTCTAAATCAAAACTACTTTATTGGCATAAGCACATGCAATGTGCCAACATCCGTGGTGCAGCTCTTCAACTTTGTACCAGCAGGTGTAAGAAATATCGCAACAGCAACAGCCTGGTTGATTAAGTGGTTACACAGGAAATTCTGGCCTCAGGGGGAGTTTCGATAGCAGAAAACCTCTTCAAACCGATGACAGGTATATCTCCGGTCACTCCTAATGCAAATATAACTGATCATACCAGTCACGAAAAAAATGTGAATTTAGATTACGAGAAAGAGCTAAAAACTTCAGGTAATGAAGGTCATTAAACTGACCCACAAAAGCTAATCGCAAGAGTCTTCGAGGTAAGAAGATGAAGTATGCGCCTCGGAAGAGAAAAAAAAAAAAGAGAAACTCATTAATCTATTTAGCACGTCCTCAGTAATAGCCAATGACAACAACAGCGACAACACCACCAACAACAACAATAGAACTGGCTTACGAAAATAACAACAAATATGATGGAGAACAAAAAAAAAAAATGCTTCACGACAAATTCCAATTCATTTCAATACCGCCGTTGCTCGAATTTGCATCGAGTGAAAAAAAAACTTATTCTTTCCAGGAATCCTAATTAAAAAAGACCACCAACTCGGTATTAATCCAATGACAAAAATCAATAGCGACACACCACAATCGCGCATCTCCGGGTCTGGGAGGGTGGGCGGGCGGTCAGGTGGGCGTGCGGGCGGGTGAAACTAGCGGCTACAAAAGCGGTAACGTCGGAGGCGCTCTGGGATAAACAATACCCCTGGAGGCAGACACTGCAGGCCACGGAAGGCATTAACAAAAGCATCGCGTTGCATGAGTATACGCACTACGTCGGAGCGACCGACAATGTCCTCCGTCCACCGAGGCCCCCAGAGAGCCTCCATCTCGCCAGGGGACCAAGCTGACATATTACTCAGTGCTGCTCTGTGATTGACATGGCCATCCTCCTCCCTCCAGGACTCGCCTAGCTATTTTTCCTTCCCGTGTCTTATTCACCATTCAATTCTCTGTCTATTATCTATTCTTCTCTTTTCTTTATTTTGCAGGTACTATGAATTCTTCCCTTTTCTGCATCTACTCTCCATCTTTCTATTTTGCGCGCGTGTCCTTTCCGTCTCTCCCAATTCTCTTCATTCTATCTATTCCTCTCTTCTTGGTATGCTCTATATTTTGTTCTATATGTTTCCTCACTTAATTTATCTGCATGTCCCATCTTTCATTTAATCACTAAATTTCCCACCTGGAAGAGGTTTAAGACACCCTGCTGTTAAAGAGACACAAGACCAATAGCTGCAGCAACAGAAGCAGCAGTGATATTAGTAGTAACAGTATCAAAGGCAACAGTAAAGACAAACATTAATAGCAACAGCAGCAGCAATGTCTGTGCCATTAGTAAAAACAGTAAAGACAAACATCAACAGTAGTAAAGTCAGCTGTAACAACAGTAGCAAGAGAATTCGAAAACACTGATAAACAACAGTAAACAGGAAACGGAGCAATAGTAAAAGACGGAGCATCAGCAATAACAGTAGAAACAACAGGAGGAGCAAAAGTCAAACACAGAATAGTTGCAACAGCAGCAGCTGTAGCACAGATCGAGCTGCAGTAACAGCAAGTTATCCAGTTGCAACAGAAACAGGAGATAGAACTGCAGCAACAACAGTAACAGCAGCAGCAGGAAACTTTATCAGCTGCAACAGCAGAAAATGCAGCAGCTGCAACGAAAGAAGACACGTTAGTAACATCAGCATCAACAAATTATAAATAACAGGAAACGCACCAACAGCAGAAGACACAGCAATAAGAGAAAACACAACAAGAGTCAGAGAGACAGCAGCAACAGATAATGCTGCAGCAGCAGAGAAAGAGGCAGAGGCATTAGAGGATGACGAGGATTCAGCAGGAGCAACAGATGATGATGCAGCGACAGGGAGACAACAACAGATGCTGCTTTAGCAGGGAGTCAGAAGGAACAACAGATGATGCTACAGCAATTGGGAATGAGGTAGCATCAGAGAAAGAGGCATCAGCAGAAGCAATATATGATGCTGCAAGGAAAGAGGCAGCAGCAGAAACAGATGCTGCTGCAAGGAAAGAGGCAGCAGGAGCAGTGCCATGTTGTCGTGTCGGGGAGGCAGGAGTAAAGCTGATTATCATCTCCAATGCAAATTAGATTCTCCGGGAAGCGTCCTAAGTGCTGAAGACGGCGGGGCTACGTCAAGCCAGACAAGTGACATTATCTTCCCCCTCTCTCTCTCTCTCTCTCTCTCTCTCTCTCTCTCTCTCTTGCCACTCTCATCTCAACATCCACAAGCTTCAGCCTAGCTCACTTCACTCCTACATACACCCCGCCTTCAATATCGCCCTTCCTCTTCTTCATTCCCTGTCTTTAGCACAACACTCCATCATACTACTCCTTCGATCTTTTACATCTTCATCTCCAGTATTTTCCCATCACTACACCGCTTCATCCCTAGTCCTTCGCATGCACACCCCATTCCTTTATTACACGCCTCTACCATTTTCTGCACAATATTTCTTATTCCTCGTTCTCCCACACCCACTCATCAGGTGATCAATAAGTACGTAAGTAATGTGTCTGTGTGGAGATTAGCGGCCAGATCATGAACTGAATAATCCACATGGGTTTAAGCATAACAAAATAGAATTAAAAAAAATAGCGCCTTTTCTATCAAGAATAAAACAAATACGTCTATCTTGCATGGTCCTTCAGTGTCCTCATGTTTAACATTTACTCTATTTCGAGTACATGACGTGTACAAAGATCTTAAAAACACGTCTTGGATGTGACCACAACATTCAATGTTTCAGGCAGGGTTTTCACCCCTTTATGAACTCTTAATATTTCTCATTTTTTTAAATAAATAAATAAAAAGCTAATTCAACCAGAAATATCTTAATTTTATCGGTAAAATTTAAATTTTCTAAAAATAAAAGAAAATCCCCTCCACTGTCTATATACGTACTATGTTAATGGTTAGCTAGCTAGTATTTTGATATCAATTACTCTCGCATGTGTACGTGTGTGTGGAAATCTTTTGAAGGTGTCGTCTCTGCTGATCCCATAGTAGAATACTTGACGAGATCCTCACTGCCTTACTCAAGTCTCCTGGCTCAGACTCTCACACTTGCATCATCTATGGAATATGGAGAGAAAATTAAAAAAAAAAAATAGCAATTCGAAACATTCTGCTAGAACGAGGGAATAAACCGGCAAAACCAGATCTAATTTTCCTCCTAAGTGAAACAGACATAAAAGAGAGAGAGAGAGAATAATACATAGTAACTGGGGGTCTGTGAAGACCTATGTCATTCATCACCTGAATGACATAGGTCAAAGACAGACAGACGTTTAATAATTCACACTAACAACTGGCATACCAAAGCTATATCGTAAAAATAAAATACTAAGAGCAGTTAGGCAATGAACAAATCTGAATGAGGAATTATCATAAGCAGGGTCAATACACGGTTTTAAGGTTAGGTATGATAGGACCCACGACGGCAGGACTAGTGACACACACACAGGCCTCTCGCCTTGCCTTCGGCACAGAGGGGGCCAAAAACAAGAGTAAACTCTGAAGAGAATAATTTCATCGCCTGGAGCTACAATATATTTTAACAAAATATGTTCAAGGCATTGATAAAACAATCTCAAGACATTGTATACATACATATTGAAGAATGGGTGGATGCATACATGAATGGAGGGATATACAGACAGATGAATAGATGGATGGACGGACGGATGTTCGGATGGATGGAATCATCGGATGAACGGACGGACGACCGGACACACGAACGAACGGATCGTCTGAAGGACGCACACAAGGGTGAGCCGGAGTAAAGGACGGGTGGACAGGAGGGAGAGCGAACGGTCGGACAGACGCAGATAAGAGCGTACAAATGGTTGCATGGATTTGTGGGCAAACGTATGATCAAACGGACAGCAAGACGGACGGATGGATGCGAGGAAAGACTACTGTTAAAATGACGGGCCTTTAGACTTGTTCCATTCGTGTGCCGAACAAGATGTAAACACTAAGAAGACAAGATTAAAAATTGTTTTATGCCTAAGAAAACATAAATGCGGTGAATCTGGACACACACACACACACACACACACACACACACACACACACACACACTTGATGCAGGACTGATTTTCGAATGATTCCAGATGGATCAAAGATGAGATAAGGGAATAGTTATGATCGCTTTAGGAATGGGTTGAGAGGCACAACAATTTTGATAAGGTGGGAGAATTGCTTGTGGTGTGAGACACAAAGTACCAGCAAGCACAGATGCATTTTGTAACCACAAAACACACACACACGCACAAACCTTCGCTAGCATCCTCCGAAGCTCATCGTCAGTACTCCACTGTGACTCGAAAACATTGATAAAGCCACAATAAAATGTGGACGTCGGGATTTTACTGCTTTGAATCCTTATTCTTCTTGGTAATTCCTTGTTATCTGTTCGCACATTAAAACAGTCTCGCTTTTATGCACGGGGTATCGGTGTTCCTATATGTTACAGTTTCTTAAACTGGGTTAAGTAACGTTAAACGAAATTAGGCAGGAGGCAAGAAGCGTAGGTCAAAGAAGACCCAGAGCCTTTAGGTTGTCGAATCAAGGGAGGTAGGATTGTTTGGGATCAGCAAGTAAAAGCTGGCCAGGAGAGAGAGAGAGAGAGAGAGAGAGAGAGAGAGAGAGAGAGAGAGAGAGAGAGAGAGAGAGAGATGAAATAAGAAAGAGGTGAACACCACTAATGCCTGAATAACTTGCCAGTATAATCTGAGCAATTTTTATTTACCTAACATAAACTGTAGGTGCATAAGAATGTTAAAAGTGCTGATAAGGGAAAATTGTAAGCGCCTTGTATGTTAGTCTGGGGTGTCTTCCTCAGAGTGTGAGGCACGGAGTGTCTAAAAGTAGAAGGCGATATTAAAAATAATATATATTGGGGCTCCAATTCCCTTAGTTTACACCATGCTTGCAAGTTATCCAAGCATACTTGTTCAACATAATAATTAACAACCTTTACAAACATCGTATTCCTTACAGTGAAAATACAACTGATGTTAATAGTACACTGCAGGAAATGGTTAAACAGTGACGAGAGAACACCAATGACATCCTCTCCTCCTGTACTTACAAAGACGCAAATACTGTAAATTCTAAATGACTTAAAATTAAGGTGCGTACAGTATTTTATTATAATTGTGTTAGACATCGTGACACATCACATTAATATAAATATGTAACAGGCCTTAAAAAGAAAGAAAATGTATTTGTAGTAACTATTAAAAAAAGGATGCAAGTGAAGTAGGCTACTCAAAGTGAGTCGAAATAGCGAGAGAAAGAGAGAGAGAGAGAGAGAGAGAGAGAGAGAGAGAGAGAGAGAGAGAGAGAGAGAGAGAGAAGATAAGTAATGTGTGATATGTCAAACACAAGAAGAAACTAAAGACAAATGGTAAAATTTCCACAAGACTGGTCCCGGAGCGGCGGAGCGTGAGTTACCAGAAAAGGCTAAAACAAATGAACCTTATATCTTCCCCGATGAGTCGGGGAAGATATGATTACGACATACATGGTACATCAGGGCAGCCTGGCGTAAGAGGGACCAAAACCAGGAGCAGCGATGGAAACTGAACACAGTGAAGCAGTGAGGTCAGGAGCTGCTTAAATGTAAGGGAGGTAACATATACAGGAAGCATGAACAACTGTGACTCCAAGAGGCAGTTATTCACTGTGCTAAGATTCAATGGTGAAGGACAGGACCAGCAGCAAAAACCTGACCTCCATAAGCACCAGGTGAATACTCCCACTCTCTTCCCTCCTCCATCATGTCATCCTACCTGTTCTTATTCCCCTCTGCTTCATAATCTCTTCTCACACTCCACACTTGCTCTCGCGCCCCTCTCCTCTCCTAATATCACTCTCAAACTCCTCTTACCCTTCTCCCTCTTTCTCTTCTCACTCTCCTAAATCACTTTACCCCTGCTCTCTACCGCTTCCCTCTGCTTCAACTCACTCTCCTGCTGCAATTTCCTTTTGCTCTCACTTCTCTGCTCCCTGCCTTGCCCTCCTTCCTACCACTCTTAAAAGCACACATCTCCTTTCACTCGTGTACCTATTCTCAACTTCCTCCTTCTCTCCTTTCCTCTCCTCTTATATTCCTTTTACAAAACACTTCCATCAGTGTCCATCTTCCCCCCACTAGCCCAGAGCACATCCACTACTCCACAATAACGCATTACATTTTCGTACAATCATGAGACAGCCTTTTCTTAGGCCAGTAGTTTACTTAAAGCCGATGTAGGAGCACAGGAGGAGGTATTGATGTTGAATACAACCTTATTAATCCCAGATACCCTCCTGACGCCTCATCGGTGTCTATAAATGGTTCCACAATTCTAAAAAAAAAAAGTTCATCTCAAAATTATTAGCTGGAGTCAAAGCCCACACAATTATATAAAATTCCACAAAGGCCCACAAATCAACAAACAGAATTGTACATAAACTGCACTATAGAGCAGAGCATGGACAAACAAGCTCACAGGCAAGGATACAGATCCACACAAACCGTTCTCACACGTGACATGCGTGTCAAGTAGTAAGTTGTCCTAGCCCAGACAACACGCTGCCACATGTGTCCTCTCTACTTGTTGAAAACTATGGTTAAACATCCATTTCTTCAGGTTTATGTAATGTAATTTTACCTAAAAAAAGTATACAGAGGACAGGTTCAGAAATCGAGTGTGTGTAATGTCCCTCACAAGAGCACCGAGTCATCACTAATTCAACAGCAACTATGAAACTCGTACTAATATCAGTCATAAGACCACGCAGTTCACTGTCGCTTTTATTTCTTTTATAACTCCGCTTAAAAATGGTCACACTTTTGAAGGCAAATAACATCTTTCTCATATATACTAAGACGAGGTGCACAAAGTGTAACGAACACTGAACAATGAAAGAGCAAATCCGACAGGAGACAAAAACGATGAAGAATGGTAGCTCGTATTTTTGGACTTCAGCTGAGGTCCTCATCTGCTGAAGAGGACCTCAGTTGGAAATCAAAATATACAAGACTACCATTCTTCCTCGAATTAGTCTCGTGTGGGATTTCCTGTCTCATATTAACATGAGATCCACTCTCCACATACACTCTTTTATAGTTTTAAACAACAAAACACCGATTCAGCCACATTCCTTTCCTAACCACCCTATCATATACCTTTTCCAAATTAAAAACTGCGACAAACAGAAATTTTCCTTTATTTAAAAAATGCTCAGTTATACGTTTAATCCAAATATCCCCCTCGCCTTCCTAAATCTCCTATATTTATCTATAATTTTCCTTTCTCTTGCTCCATCAACCTTTCGGCAACAATCTCTCACACAATTTACAAAATATATTCAACAGAATTATTCCATGATAATTCTGGCACTCTCTCTTGCCCCCATTTCATTATACAATATAAATAATCTTGCTCTCTATTCATAAGTACCTTAAAAATTTTCATTTATACAATAAGTGGAATAACCATTACACAAATTTATCACCAACTACTCTAATAATTTTTGTCTCAATCTCAACCATCCTAACTGCTTTCGTCTCACTCCCAGCCATCCTAGCTGCTTCTGTCACTTCCATCCTGGTTAATGCTTTCCTACTTTGAACTCTCCCTCCATACTACTGGCACTATACCCACTTTGCCCTTACTCTTCTCACTGACCACTTCTTCCATAATCTTGGCACTATAACCAAAGACATAACTTCCCTTTTAGCCTTTGAATAACATTTCTGTCTCTCCCTTTTATCATCTACCTTAAAGAACTTCTCAAAATGTTTTCTTTCTAATACTTTCATCTCCCAGATCCAGCATTTAATGTGTCTACCACAATATCCAACATCTTTCTACTACCTCCGTCTGCTGATCCACCATCTAATGCTTCTACTTCGTAATCCAACATCTTTCTAATACCTATACCCCATCTATCCAACATCTCATCTTTCTAATACCTCTACCCCCTCTATCCAACATCTCATCTCTCTAATACCTCTACCCCCTCTATCCAACATATCTCTAATACCTCTACCCCGTCTATCCAACATATCATCTCTAATACCTCTACGCCCTCTATCCAACATATCATCTCTAATACCTCTACCCCCTCTATCCAACATATCATCTCTAATACCTCTACCCCCTCTATCCAACATATCATCTCTGATACCTCTACCCCCTCTATCCAACATATCATCTCTAATACCTCTACCCCCTCTATCCAACATATCATCTCTAATACCTCTACCCCCTCTATCCAACAAATCATTACTTTCACTTTTAACCGACAAGTTTTGTTGTTTTCTCAGTTTTCTCAGGTTATATATCCATCTCCAAAACTGTTTATGACTGTCAGTCGAATTTGCTGGCACTATTTCTTTCATTTGCTCTTCTTTTGCACTACTTCGCCACAGTGTTCATCTTTCTTTCTTTTCAAATATGTATCTCGCTTTCCTAATATTTTGTTTAAATTCCCCACCCCCCCAAAAAAACAAAAAAAAAAATCTTTCATATGCTAACTTCTCTCCTTACCATTTTTTCTCTCACTTCTACCACTCATTGCACCTCCCTCGTGCACCTACTCTCCCTAAGTCTTCGACCTCCACTGTTACTCTCTCTCACTCTACCCAGCCTTTTTTTTCAACAATCGTTCATACTTCTAACCAACCTTCTTCTCTTTAATTAGCTTATTTTTAACTTTTTATTATTTTTACCTACTGACACCATTCTCTTTAAAAAATTTCCTTCCTCTTTTACCGCAAAATAATGAACAGACACCAGATGATTCTCTAAAAACATGAACATCAAGAACTTTTCCAGAGCGATTTTGTCCACAATACGTAGAATAACAGACTGTTCTTTTGCCCATCCTCTTCTTCCCCATGTGTTTATTGCATATTATCAAACCTCATTCTAAAAGTAATTTAATAATAAAAATCCCCTCGTCATTTACACCTGCCGCTGTTTTTACTTACTATATCTTTCACAATGGTGTTTTCAACTCCTAGAATTTCTCTCCTCTACACTTCTCTCACTTCCAGGTTAATAAATGCTATTCACTTCTCCTTTCTCACTTTTGCTCTAAACCATAATTTTGAACTTTTAAAATTTATACTCGATAATAAGACACATATTACTCGGAGACAATGGTAAAAAAGGCTTTAGGGAGAATTATTGGGATTTCTCTCTGAATTCGTTTGAATATTCCACTTTCCCTACCACGGCATCCATGTTTTTCCAATTTCTCCAATAGATATATATTTTATTAAGCAATAATTAATGCAGGCAGATTTGTTTTTAAGATGTGCCTGGCATCTTACACATGACAGACACAAACGTATAGTAATCCTGCGGTTACAAGAATTTTATACCCAGGTGAGAGGTAGAGTTATATTTAAGCTTAAATAAACTATACAACGCCTCTAAGTTCAAAAATATTATATGTGTTGGATTACACATTAGCCATCTCCCACACTACAACTGTTTGGAGTGACTTAATAAAAACCTTTGTAATTAATCAAGTTCATCTTGCAACCTAACAACACTTGTAAACAAACATCATTGGGTCCTGGGGACTTATTTTCCTTTTACAGTCCTTTTTAGTCTACAAATATAATTGTCATAGATGTAATACCATATATATTGGTAACACTAAGTGTTAAGTGAAGCTCCGTATCCTTCAACACTTAGGCAGATCTAAGAGCTAAACCCACGTTTAGTGCCATACACCAACACTGTGAAGCCACACACCACACTATACATATGACATCATTCAGACGAACCTTCCACGTGTAATAATGAACGCTCAGTGGACTTACTCTAGTTTTTACTTTTTCATTCTTTATTCTCTTTCTCTTTCTTTTTACTTGCATCAATTTAATGTTTAGCATATGTTTAGATTTGGTTCAAATAACTGATTTTCTTTGATTTTGTACAGTGTCTGATGATGGTTTGAGATAACCTCGAAACTTGTCGTCAGTTTGTATGTGTGTGTGTGTGTGTGTGTGTTATATATATATATATATATATATATATATATATATATATATATATATATATATATATATATATATATATACATGTATATATATATATATATATAACACACACAATTATAATTTGAGGCGATAAGAAAAATCACTTAAAATATTATGAGCTATCTAGAATCAAGAAAGTGAATGATAGAATAATACGACCATGCGGAGGTTGTTGAGGGTCGAAAAATATTTGAATAAAGGCTGGTAAAAAATGAGTGAGTCCGTGCAGTGGTGCCACCTAGCGGGAAGAAGCGCAACTTAGCCGGCCAACCCACCACCATAACCTCTCACACCCACCACCATAAACACCTCTCACCCACTACCATAACCTCTCATACCCACTACCATAACCACCTCTCACACCCACTACCATAACCACCTGTCACACCCACTACCATAACCACCTGTCACACCCACCACCATAACCACCTCTCACACCCACTACCATAACCACCTATCACACCCACCACCATAACCACCTATCACACCCACCACCATAACCACCTATCACACAAACTACCATAACCACCTCTCACACTCACCACCATAACCTCTCACACCCACTACCATAACCACCTCTCACACCCACTACCATAACCACCTGTCACACCCACTACCATAACCACCTGTCACACCCACTACCATAACCACCTGTCACACCCACTACCATAACCACCTCTCACACCCACTACCATAACCACCTGTCACACCCACTACCATAACCACCTATCACACCCACCACCATAACCACCTCTCACACAAACTACCATAACCACCTCTCACACTCACCACCATAACCTCTCACACCCACTACCATAACCACCTCTCACACCCACCACCATAACCACCTCTCACAACCACCACACCCACTACCATAACCACCTCTCACACCCACCACCATAACCACCTCTCACACCCTCCACCATAACCACCTCTCACACCCAACACCATAACCACCTCTCACACCCACCACCATAACCACCTCTCACACCCACCACCATAACCACCTTTCACACCCACCACCATAACCACCTCTCACACCCACCACCATAACTACCTCTCACACCCACTACCATAACCGCGTCTAACACACACTACCATAACCGCGTCTCACACCCACTACTATAACCACCTCTCACACCCACTACCATAACCGCGTCTCACACCCACTACCATAACCACCTCTCCCACCCACTACCATAACCACCTCTCACACCCACCACCATAACCACCTCTCACACCCACTACCATAACCGCGTCTCTCACACACTACCATAACCGCGTCTCACACCCACTACCATAACCACCTCTCACACCCACCACCATAACCATCTATCACACCCACCACCATAACCACCTCTCTCACCCACTACCATAACCACCTCTCTCACCCACTACCATAACCACCTCTCTCACCCACTACCATAACCACCTCTCTCACCCACTACCATAACCACCTCTCTCACCGACTACCATAACCACCTCTCACATCCCTACCATAACCACCTCTCACACCCACTACCATAACCACCTCTCACACTCACCACCATAACCACCTCTCACACCCACTACCATAACTGCATCTCACACCCACCACCATAACTACTTTTCACACCCACTACCATAACCACCTCTCTCACCCACTACCATAACCACCTCTCTCACCCACTACCATAACCACCTCTCTCACCCACTACCATAACCACCTCTCTCACCCACTACCATAACCACCTCTCACACCCACTACCATAACCACCTCTCACACCCACTACCATAACCACCTCTCACACTAACCACCATAACCACCTCTCTCACCCACTACCATATCCTCTCACACCCACTACCATAACCACCTCTCACACCCACAACCATAACCACCTGTCACACCCACTACCATAACCACCTGTCACACCCACCACCATAACCACCTCTCACCCGCTACCATAACCACCTCTCACTCACCAATCTACACCTACCCCTACATTAATATCACTTTCCCCTGTACAGCTCCCTCCTTTACACTGACATCCTCCTTCCCACCCTAACATCATTCTCCCCCACACACCACTCGCCCATACTACCACCCTGACCCACACGTACAATACCATTCACTACACTTACACCACCCTCCCCCACAATTACATTCCCCTCCCTTTCACTTACACCACCCTCCCCATATTTATACCACTCTCACCCACACACAACCCTCTTTCACACACACACAGGGGCCAGGAGCTGTGAAACGACCCCTACAACCAAAAACAGGAAGTACACACTGCCACATGCTGCGACTAACACACACTAGTACAAGATTCCATGTATGAAAGCTGAGAATCCTATTTCAAAGGCATCCAGTATGGGAATGGGGAATCCTATTTCAAAGGTCATTCGTTATGGGAATAGGGAATCTTATTTCAAAGGTCATTCGGTATGGGAATGGGGGAATCCTATTTCAAAGGTCATTCGTTATGGGAATGGGGAATCTTATTTCAAAGGTCATTCGTTATGGGAATGGGAATCTTATTTCAAAGGTCATTCGGTATGGGAATGGGGGAATCCTATTTCAAAGGTCATTCGTTATGGGAATGGGGAATCTTATTTCAAAGGTCATTCGTTATGGGAATGGGGAATCTTATTTCAAAGGTCATTCGGTATGGGAATGGGGGAATCCTATTTCAAAGGTCATTCGTTATGGGAATGGGGAATCTTATTTCAAAGGTCATTCGTTATGGGAATGGGGAATCTTATTTCAAAGGTCATTCGGTATGGGAATGGGGAATCTATTTCAAAGGTCATTCGTTATGGGAATGGGAATCTTATTTCAAAGGTCATTGTTATGGAAGGGGAATCTTTCAAAGGTCATTCGGTATGGGAATGGGGGAATCCTATTTCAAAGGTTATTCGGTATGGGAATGGGGAATCCTATTTCAAAGGCCATTCGGTATGGTAATGTGAAATCCTATTGAAAGGTCAATCGGTATAGGAATGGGGAATCCTATTTTAAATGTAAATCGGTATGGGAATCGGGAATCTTATTTCAAAGATCATTAGTTTTTTTTTTTTCAACAAATCGGCCGTCTCCCACCGAGGCAGGGTGACCCAAAAAGAAAGAAAATCCCAAAAGAAAATACTTTCATCATTCAACACTTTCACCTCACTCATACATAATTACTGTCTTTGCAGAGGAGCTCAGATACGACAGTTTAGAAGTCCCTCCAAACTGCCAATATCCCAAACCCTTCCTTTAAAGTGCAGGCATTGTACTTCCCATTTCCAGGACTCAAGTCCAACTAAATCAATTAACTGGTTTCCCTGAATCCCTTCACACAATATTACCCTGCTCACACTCTAACAGCTCGTCAGGTCCCAAAACCATTCGTCTCCATTCACTCCTATCTAACACGCTCACACATGCTTGATGACGGTTTTCTTCTTTTTCTTTTTAGTGAATCTATACAGAAAAAGGGGTTACTAACCCATTGTTCCCGGCATTTTAGTTGACTTTTACAACACGCATGGCTTAATGAGGAAAGATTCTTATTCCACTTCCCCATGGATATGAAAGGAAAATAAAAAAGAACAAGAACTATTTAGATAAAATCAAAGGAAACTCAGATGAGTGTGTATACATAAACGTGTACATGTATGTGTAGTGTGACATAAGTGTAAGTAGAAGTAGCAAGACGTACCTGAAATCTTGCATGTTTATGAGACAGAAAAAAGACACCAGCAATCCTACCATCATGTAAAACAATTACAGACTTTCGTTTTACACTCACTTGGCAGGACGGTGGTACCTCCTGGGTGGTTGCTGTCTACCAACCTACTACTTATTTCAAAGATCATTAGTAACTTATATAAACTGAAATAATATTTTAAATTATAATTCTTCCTCCTGATCCAAGAGACACAAACACATGAATGATTACCCATCCTTATGAAAAAAAGAATAAATACTTATGTTTCTTCTTGACTAAACCTGCTTAACTCCAAAAATATTAATTTACTGTCAAGGTTTAATAACATAGTCACTCTAGATGAATTAGTTTATAAAGACCATGAATTCAATTTTAAAATATATTTAAAGTTAAATGTCTAATCCTATATGCACTCTTTATCACATCATGACAGACTTGTATATTTAGCAGTGTCTTCCAAGTTCTTGTGAACTTGTGTATTTGTCGGCCAGAGTTGCTGAGAACTTGTGTACTGTAGGCCAGAGTTGTTGAGAACTTGTGTACTGTAGGCCAGAGTTGCTGAGAACTTGTGTACTGTAGGCCAGAGTTGTTGAGAATTTGTGTACTGTAGGCCAGAGTTGCTGAGAACTTGTGTACTGTAGGCCAGAGTTGTTGAGAACTTGTGTACTGTAGGCCAGAGTTCATAACAATTTGTTTTTGAGGCCTAGGACTGAACCCAGGGTGGATGTGAGTAGAGGCGCGAGTGTGACCTCCCGACCTTTAAACTTAATTGACAAATCTTAGAAAATTGCACACACTAGTTGACAGGCACTTACTGGACAGACACTTAAGTATATACGATCCTTGCGCTGAATAAATCACACAGGTTTAGCGCTTCGCAAAAAAATAATAATAAAACATATTGGAAAAAATAACAAGTATCATTTTTTAACAATCGATGAGAAATCGTATACAATAAAAAAAATATCTTGAAATTCCTCCTTTACATAATTATCATAAATGTAAAATTAAAAATCTTTCTCTCAAAAATAAAAAAACCTTATTGTTTAAGATTTCCCCAGATAATGTTGATGGTTGTTTCTATAAGAATCTCCTGTGTAAAATGTTGATGGTTGTGTCAATAATATCACCTGTATAAAATGTAGACAGTTGTGTATATTAGATCACCTGTATAAACTGCTGACTGCATGACTCACCTGTACAAAATGTTGATGGTTTTGTCCATCAGTGTCCCCTGCATATAAATGAATAAGATATAGCACAACTGGAAAGTGTGGGGTCATTTACGCCAAGGAGTAGTGGAGGCTCTATCCTCCGTCTGTAATGAGCACATAAACCCAGAACTTCATTAGTTGGATGAATTCTTTATTAATAAAATCTGCATAAACGTCAGACTAAGCTGACAGATGTAGTTACTAATCAGGTGACTTGACGTCACCTAACCTGACATAAAATAACCAGAACCATTCTGATATATAAACAAATTATTCTTATTTTTCTTCATGACTTTGTAGTTCAGTGAACACTGTGACAGCCAGTCATCGTCAGTCTGACTTCGAATCTTCATCACTTCATTCCATTGTTATATTTCTTCCTTACGAATTTTCAATACACACATACTGAATTTAGATGCAAGATGGGAGAAGACTTGGAAAGAGATTGATAAAATAGTTAAAAAAGAGTATTGGACGAAAGCAAGGAACAGAAAAAAAGACAATGGTGGCTGAGGAAAAGGTGAAAAGACTGGCAGAGGATCTAGAGGAGCTCAAGGACTTAGAGAAAATGAAGAGACGGGGAAAGGAGAGAATATAAATGGCAGATAGGGAAACAAAAAGGAAGGTTGAAATAAGATAGTTGCAGTAACGCTCTCAGGAGACCGTGGCGTACAGGAGACAAAGAACCAAAGAAATTGTTAACAACAAGTAACCTGGAGGGGAAAATATGGAGGAGGAAAGACGGAGCTCCCTGATGATCAATGGTCTACAGGAAGGACAGTATGGAAGACACAAGTCATTGCGGTCCTCGAAACTGCCTTTTCTCTGTTCGATCCCTTTTCAGGATATTAAGTGTCTGGAGAGGTCGCCTGGGTTTAGCAGGATTTCCTTGAAAGTGTTGACAAACGTCTTCAGGACGAGGTCAGGAAACTCCTACAGATTTAGATAATCTCTTTCACCATCCTGCCTGAGCTACTGCAATATTTAATCCTGTAGATCGAGTTGACTCCGAAATCAAAATTATCCCAGAAGTCAAGTCACTGTAAATACCAGAACTAGCAGAAGATTCAGCACTATCAACACTACAAATAAAACAGGACACGGCGGATATCACTGAAATTTCTAATATACTAAACAAGACGACAACCTTAACCCACTATAATTTTGTTAAGATGTCTAATGCTACACAAACGAAGAGGACAACTTCAGGCTTGCCAAGTTGTCTTGTAGAACTGACAACAGGAAGTACTTCTCTCAAAGACTAATTAAACCAGTGGAACATTCTGCCTGAAGAAGCCGTGGAAGAGATATCACTGCTTACCTGTGACATACCCATGACTGGTTTCGAGAGTTCTACTACTCTGGAAGGCTCGGTGTGAGGTCAACCGTCGTTACTGCCACCCAGACTTACACATAGCTGGAAAAGTTCCCCCTCCCCAGGGAGGCTACATGATACGGTAGCCAATATACAATCTCAGATTTATAAAGATGTAGAACATAGCTAAACATGACTAACTGCAGTAGAGCTACTCCGACACGGAAAAAATGGGGGATATATTCTAACCTCCCCCCCCCCTATATATATATATATCGAGAGTGTATAAATCTGTAGTGGAGGGAAGGCGGGGTAGGGGTCGGCCTAGGAAAGGTTGAAGGGAGGGGGTAAAAGAGGTTTTGTGTGCGAGGGGCTTGGATTTCCAGCAAGCATGCGTGTGCGTATTTGATAGGAGTGAATGGAGACAAATGGTTTTTAATACTTGACGTGCTGTTGGAGTGTGAGCAAGGTAACATTTATGAAGGGATTCAGGGAAACCGGCAGGCCGGACTTGAGTCCTGGAGATGGGAAGTACAGTGTCTGCACTCTGAAGGAGGGGTGTTAATGTTGCAGTTTTATAACTGTAGTGTAAAGCACCCCTCTGGCAAGACAGTGATGGAGTGAATGATGACGAAAGTTTTTCTTTTTCGGGCCACCCTGCCTTGGTGGGAATCGGCCGATGTGTTAATAAATATATATATATATATATATATATATATATATATATTTATATATATATTTATATATATATTTATATATATATTTATATAGGATGGGGTCCACCTCTGGTGTCAATTGTGGGACCCATTGCCTCGGAGAAGTGGATAAAAAGACTTCAAGGAAGAATATTTAGATTTCTTTCTGAAGCCATTTGAATATTCCACTTCCCCTACCACCCCATCTTTTTATACAAACTTTATTTCAAGACAAAATACAATGGGGAGTAATATATATATATATATATATATATATATATATATATATATATATATATATATATATATATATATATATATATATATATTAGTCAAATTACAATATAAAATATCAATATAACTCTTGCAAAATCAAAAACAAAAAGTCGTTTATAACCTGAATTAAGAAGAGTTATATTCTAAAAGAATTACAATAAATGAAGAGCAGGTTTAGTGCTGCAAGTTTACAATCTTCAGTACACTATAACAACAATGTGGGACTTATAATTTATGTGATAATACAGTTGAATGTATAATAATCTAGAAGAAAGCATGAGCGTATGATTGTAAAAAAAATGGAATATACTTGAAAACTTAAAAGTATATTTTCTTTGATATGCGGGAATATGTTGCTCGTGGAAAACAGAAGTATATTTCCAATGTACAGCTGGAATATATCGACGAGGAAGAAGCCTGGATTCCTGCTGGAAAGCTCAGATCTGAGTTGTTTTTCCCAATGGTAACGTTAATGAAGGGTGATCCTTGTTTTGCCTTTGTGATGGTGTATGCAGAGTTGGAAGGTGTGTGTGTGTGTGTGTGTGCGTACGTATGTGTGTGCGTACGTATGTGTGCGCGTACGTATGTGTGCGCGTACGTATGTGTGCGCGTACGTATGTGTGCGTGCGCGCGCGTGTGTGTATGTGTGTACGCGCGCGCGCGTGTTAGTTAGTTAGTTACCATTTTGTCCTAGGCACATGTCGATTAGACACTAGGCCTGTTGTATGTATGTATGTGTGTGTGTGTGTGTAACGAAACACTTCGAAATGTTTCGGCCCCGCCGGGAATTGAACCCGGGCCCTCCGTGCGTGAAGCAAGAGCGCTAGCCACCATGCCATCGGGGCGTGCGTGTGTGTGTGTGTGTGTGTGTGTGGTGTGTGTGCGCGCGCGCGCGTTCACCGAGATGTATTTGTTACACATAGTGCATATAACTTCAGCAGGATATGTATGAGTGTCAAGTCTCAGAACAGGGCAGGAACCTGTGCAAAGAATTCCTCAGAACTTTAAACACATGATAATGCAGTAATCAAGAACGTGGCCCCAGTCTGGAGCCTCTGAGAAGGTCCAAAGGTATGCACCCAGTATAGTCCCAAAATTAAAAGTAATCCTTTACGAGGAGAAACTGAACGAACCGAACCTGACAGCCTTGTTAAATGTGTAATAAGACAACTGGTAGAGGGCGACTAAAAGAGGTGCCGAGGGTAGCATACGTAGTCCCAATATTTAAGGGGGACAAAAAAAAAAAGGCAGCACTAAACTACAGGCCCGTGTCACAGACATGAATAGTATGCAAGGCTATGGAGAGGATAATCAGCAAAAGAGTAGAGCACCTGGAGAGAAGCAGGATCATAAACGACAACCAGCACTTGTTTAGAGACGGTAAACTCTCTCAGAAATCTGGTTGAGTTTTATGACAAAGAAACAGGAAAAAAACAAGACAGGGATGAGTGTACTGTAAAAAAAAAAGTTTTGACACTTACCTCACAAAAAACTATAACAAAAGCTGGAGAACAAGGCAAGAACAGCATTAAAATTACTGCAATGGATCAATACCGAACAATGAGTGACTGTTCAAGAATAGGTGTCAGAATGGGCAGGTGTGATAAGTGGGGTTCCACAAGGACCAGTACTGGGACCTGCTCTGCTTCCGGTCTTCGTGAACATGTCGGAGAAGATGAGCGCCTGATGAATCTCTGGCCACAGACGTGAAACAAGTGAGGGGAAATAAAAACAGGAGAGGACAAGGAAATGCTACAAACTCTCTTAGAAAAGCTGCAGAAGTCCTCTGACAGGTGGTTACCGATATTCAACCCCAGCAAATGCAAAGTTATGAAAATCATGGACGAAGTAAGGAGACAGGAAGCTGAGTATACCACCTTATTCAAGAATGAACATAGCGCAGAGTATATCACCAGAAGCACCTTTAAAATAACACCCTCTTCAGTGAATGCCCGTCTGTAAAATCTTAAACTAGATTTCAGGAATTTCAATCATGCACGGCCCTGTATACGACATATTTCAGGCCTACCTTGGAGTATACAGCAAAAGAATGAAACCCCCTCGTCTGACAGAGCATGTTAAAAAACTAGAGAAAATACAGAGTTATGCAATGAGAGTAGTTCCTGAACTACGAGGAATGAAAATATGTGGATAAGGGAACAAATTGACGATTTTAGAGAATATTGAGTACCAAGAGAGACAGGCTAATGACATACAAAATACTCGGAGTACTTGATACGATAGACATGTACATAGTGTTCGAGAGGCTGAAAATGGGTATAAGAGGGCACAGTTGGTAGTTAAAGACAGCCACAAGGAATTCAGAAATATTTCTCCAGCCTGTGGGTGGTCAGGACGTGGAATACCCTGGACGAAGAAGTCCTGGATGTTGGCTCCATACACAATTTTAAGAATAGGTACGTCAGGGGCTCACGAGGCTACGAGGAATTAAATCCAACAAGTGGTAAGTTAAGAGGTAAGACCAAGAGCCGAGACTCAACCACTGCTACGGCAAATTAAACACACACACACAGTCACTGTTTTACAGATTTTGTTACACAGTACTAAAGCTTCACCTCGTGCCTTTATTATGGCTGGGTGTTAGGACGGTAAAGCTCTCATTACTTAAAGCTTAGCCTTGCTGCCGCCAGCTGTTGCAAGGTTCTCCCTCCTGCCTCATCATCCTTTTCATCTCTCCTCACCTCTCGTATTTATCTCTCACTACACCATGTCACTCCTCACCATCCTTATTTATCTCTCACTACACCATATCTTACTCCCATATTTATCTCTCATTAAATCATATCTCTTCTCACCATCTTTATCTCTCACCTCATGTTTCTACTCGCTTTTATCTCTCACTACGCTATCTCTCGCCTCACCTTCCTTACCTCTCACTACACTGCCAGATGAACCAGGCTGTGATGAACATGTGGTCCAGAGGACCGCCAGCAACAACAGTCTGGTTGACCGGGCAAGCACCAGACAAGCCTGGCCCAGGGCCGAGTGTAGGACACTCTGGAAACACATCAAAGGTATACTAAATTCTTGAGTTGCTTAGGGAAATGGTTGGACAAATAAGTGGGCAGGAATGGTTGGTTTTGAGAAGGACCTGCCTTGTATGGGCCCAGTAGGCCTGCCGCAGTGCTCCTCCATTCCTATGTCTGTTCGCCCCCCTTATTTCTCTTTCCTCGTATTAAACTTTCTCGGTACAGAATTTAGCCAATTTTGCTCTGTGATAATAAGAATTTTTTTCTCCTCTTAAATAGCAATAATTTTGATTTTTTTAAAACGCGATACAATGTAAACATTTAAACCATTTTTTACTTAAATTAGCCAGTTTGAATTTTCAATTGTTTTACTCTAGCGAGCACTGAATTACTGTCAATATTATCACTACTATATTAGTCAATATTATCACCACTATATTAGTCAATATTATCACCACTATATTAGTCAATATTATCACCACTATATTAGTCAATATTATCACCACTATATTACAGTCAATATTATCACCACTATATGACAGTCAATATTATCACCACTATATGACAGTCAATATTATCACCACTATATGACAGTCAATATTATCACCACTATATGACAGTCAATATTATCACCACTATATGACAGTCAATATTATCACCACTATATTACAGTCAATATTATCACCACTATATTAGTCAATATTATCACCACTATATGACAGTCAATATTATCACCACTATATTCCAGTCAATATTATCACCACTATATGACAGTCAATATTATCACCACTATATGACAGTCAATATTATCACCACTATATTACAGTCAATATTATCACCACTATATTACAGTCAATATTATCACCACTATATTACAGTCAATATTATCACCACTATATGACAGTCAGTATTATCACCACTATATTACAGTCAATATTATCACCACTATATTACAGTCAGTATTATCACCACTATATTACAGTCAATATTATCACCACTATATTACAGTCAATATTATCACCACTATATTACAGTCAATATTATCACCACTATATTACAGTCAGTATTATCACCACTATATTACAGTCAATATTATCACCACTATATTACAGTCAATATTATCACCACTGTATTCAAATCAATATTTCGAGTCTCCATGTTTAAAATGTTATTTTGTAATTCTTCACGGATGATCTGTTTATTTCATCTTTTACCATAATAGATGTTTTATCCAGCGTTTCTAGATCATTATTTGTCATGCCCTTCTGTCAAGTTTTATCCAATATTTTAGTCTTCTTTACCTAAAAAAAGGGATGTCACTTTTGGCAGGCATTTTTCAGCTTTCCAAAGACACTCCAAATTTATGTTGACTCCCTCGTGGATTTCACTTTACTGATTTTAGAACACACACACACACACACACACACACACACACACACACACACACACACACACACACACACACACAACGATCTTCTTGCCGAATAAGGCAAGCGAAAATTTGTGAATGCAATAATTTAGCAAAAATAATTCTGAACCTAAAGAAAAACAGCATATTTAATTGTGTTTGTTTATTATTAAATTACTGTAAACTTATCTAAAATATATTTAGTTGGATTAGGCTAAATTAAATCGCACTTGTGATAATAAGGTTAGGACAATTTTCTAAGGTTCTTTTGGTACAAAATTATTAATTTTTACATTTACATGAAAAAAAAAATATTTAAACGTATAAGGGAATTTTTTTAGAAAGAACTTAATTTTAAATGAGTTCTTGCTAATTGACCAGTTTTACCTATTCGGCACGACATATATATATATATACTATATATATTCTGCTCATTTTGGAATGCATATAGCATCCATAAAATATATGTTAAAATAATACAATGGCAAATGCAACATTCACAAAAATACAGTAAAACAATAGAGGTAACAATGCAGTTACAAGTGCCATAGTGTGTGCACTATTTTCATAGACCATTGATAAAAGGCCAATTATCCGTGTTGAAGCGAGCACTGATGCCCCGGTCATTACTGATACTACCCTTGATAAACACTGGTTAATCTTGCCATGGCTTCATCACTGACACACTCATTGTTAACCCACCAGTAGTGTTTCTGCAACACCACCACCCAACCACCTGTGTTGTGTACCAGTAACCACCTGTGTAGTAACCACCTTTGTTGTGTAATTGTAACCACTGTGTTGTATAACTGTAACCACCTGTGTTGTGTACCAGTAACCATCTGCGTTGTGCAGCCGTAACCACCTGTGTTATGTAGCTATACCCACTTGTATTGTGTAGTTTTAACAACCTGTGTTGTGTAGCTATAACCACCTGTGTTGGATAACTATAACCACCTGTGTTGGATAACTATAACCACCTGTATTGGATAACTATAACCACCTGTACTGGATAATTATAACCACCTGTGTTGTGTAGCTATAACCACCTGTGTTGTGTAGCTATAACCACCTGCGTTGTGTAGCTATAACCACCTGTGTTGTGTAGCTATAACCATCTGTGATAACTATAACCACTTGTGTTAAATAACTATAACCACCTGTGTTGGATAACTATAACCATCTGTGTTGTGTAGCTATCATCACCTGTGTTGGATAACTGTAACCATCTGTATTAAAATTACATTTAAAATAATACATCCCGGTACAGAAAGCTGAAATATTACACCACAGAATTACATTTGACACCGACACATTACTAATGGAGAAACCCCGTCTATAAATATCATATTACAGCTTACTCACCGCAACTTAAAACTACACTGGATGTAAACACAGAGATGCGTTTCGTTCGGTGTATATACACTAAGACTAAATTGTTCTCTTGTGTTTTTTAGGGATAAAAATATTCTTGACCGGTGGTGAAAAGGTGACAACGCAGCCTTCACGACCCTATGAGTAGTCGATGGGCTTGAAACCTCGTTAAACATGCAACTTGCAATGTAACATCAACAATCGTGTAAATGTCTGGGGAATATACCGTCAAGTTGGCCCACTGGGTCAAATGTACCGCTGACAGTAGTCAACATGAAGGTTGCAGAACAAGCTTTTATTAGGACAACGTTTCGCTCTGTGTAGAGCTTTATCATGCATCGCTCTGTGTAGAGCTTTATCATGCATCGCTCTTTGTAGAGCTTTATCATGCATCGCTCTGTGTAGAGCTTTATCATGCATCTCTCTGTGTAGAGCTTTATCATGCATCTCTCTGTGTAGAGCTTTATCATGCATCTCTCTGTGTAGAGCTTTATCATACATCGGTCTGTGTAGAGCTTTATCATGCATCGCTCTGTGTAGAGCTTTATCATGCATCGCTCTGTGTAGAGCTTTATCATGTATAGCTCTATGTAGAGCTTTATCATGCATCGCTCTGTGTAGAGCTTTATCATGCATCGCTCTGTGTAGAGCTTTATCATGCATCGCTCTGTGTAGAGCTTTATCATGTATAGCTCTGTGTAGAGCTTTATCATGCATCGCTCTGTGTAGAGCTTTATCATGTATAGCTCTGTGTAGAGCTTCATGCATCGCTCTGTGTAGAGCTTTATCATGTATAGCTCTGTGTAGAGCTTCATCATGCATCGCTCTGTGTAGAGCTTTATTTATTTAAATAATTCTTTGGAGAACCATCCCATCACTGAATTGATGCCAGTGAGTGGCTCTTCATCCAAGGAAGGGGACCTATCCTCCCCTTCCTTGGATCAAACCTGATTGCTTCCTATACCCCGGACGCTGATGAACCTCCCTTAGCGTTTCCCTTTCTAAACGAAACAAAAAAAAACAAAAAAAAAAAGCGATAAACCTGGAAGAAGACAGAGACAGCAATGATAAACTATAAATAGAAAGAATGAAGAGTTTACAAAGACTGATAAAGAGGAAGAGCCCAATGAACAGCTATGTGGAATGTGAAGTTAGGGGGAAGCGGAAAGGGAAGGGGGAGGAGAAGAGATAGAAGAGGAGACGGAAGGGGAAAACAAATACGGGAAGGATGGAGGAGGAGGGGGAAAAGATAAGAAGGGAAGAAGAGACAGAGGGAGACTGCAGGGGTAAGAAGAGATAGGAGTAAGAAAGGACGGGAAGAGGGGAGAGGAAGAGAAAGAGGGAAGAGTATGCAAAGTTGGGGGATATTGGTCTGGGTGGGGACGAGCTGACACGACTTACAGTGAAGACCGACATGTGGAAGCCAGCTGACATGACTGACAGACAAGGCTGACGTGTGGGAGCCACCAACAGCTGGTGGTCAGGTTGAGGGCGGGGCAGCCCAAGAGGAGCCTAGTATAGCCCTACAGCTGTTAATACAAGCGTCATGAGGGGACCAGGGGTGGCTCTCAGGCCTAGATGGCAGGCACACCCTCAGCTGTCACCAGGGGGAAAAAGAGTGGATGTGTACAGCCATCAGGCACTGGTGGGGAGCACACAGACCTGGACATCATGGGTTGGACACCCACACTGTCTGTCGTGGGCAGCTGACATTTACAGATGTCTGTCATGGGCAGCTGACATTTACAGATGTCTGACATGGGACGAGAGACAACCACTGTCTGTCTATCGATGGCAAAGGACATGGACTGTCTGAGGCTGGGCAATATTCACCTCAGGCGGACATGGGTAAGACATCAACAACTTTCCCACAAGCCATGACATCTGCCTCACACGGCTCAACAAAAAAATCTGTCCTCTCTTTAATTCACCAAAACACAAAATATTAAAACTGCTTAATTAATCGAAGTTAAATATTCTGCCGACAACAAGGAAAATAAGAGACCACACAGGTACAAGAGATTTTTGACAACCATACGACAGACACAACGAAGGTAAGAAAACCTCTGACGGTCACCCAAACACGATAACCTAAATCATCCCAATAACACATCTGTTCTGTTCTTTGTATCTTCACAGTTTTCAATCCTTACCTCTGCATAATATACCTACCATGCCTCCAGCCTCCACTTTGCTGCAACATTTCAACACCACGCTGCACACACACATGAAAGTGTCAGCACCACTATATTCCTGATACATTTCCTATTTTGTAGCCACTGACAAACTTATTATTTACACAGGTTCCTCAAAACTTCAGTTACTTTCTTTTTTTTTCATATATTTTGTAATTCAACTCATATCTCCTAGACCTATCTGCTGACATATAAACTCCCAAATCTAAAAATACTCTCACTTTCTCCATACTCCTTCCTTCTAAAAATTTATCTTTCACTTCACAAAGTCCTATACATTTGTTCTTTTCTTGTGTTCAATTCCAACTTTCATTTTTTTTACAAACTCCTCCCCAGCTTCTGAAATTCTCTCCTGACTCTCCCATGAACACTAAAAACCCATGAACATTAAACACCAACTGTGACAACTGTCAGTATAGACCGGGTTTATTATCTTCTAAGCCCGCAACTCTCTCTAATCCCCTTAGTTTTCACTTATTTTACAAATCCAATGTCTAAGGATTACTTTTCAAAGCAAATACATGCTGTAACGTTAAGATATTTCTTATAAACAAGTCTGGCCTCCATTACTTTTGATTGACAAGATGTGGCTATACGTGGTGGGGGAATAACGACACTGGCAGCAGGGACCCCTCGAGGGAGGTTCCTGGATGCTGGTGAGGGGCTCTTGATCTAAGGAATCAGTTTTCCCCTTACCTTCTCTGGATCGAACCTGAATGCCTCCTACTTCCCCAGGCGCTGTATGATCCCTACGGTTTTAGTGCTTCTTTATGAATGTAATAATAAGACATGTGCAACACTTGGGTATCTTTATTGCCAAAACGTTTCGCCCACACAACAGACTGACCCCCACTCGCGCGTGTGTGTACTCAACTCTGTGGCATGCTGGTGTCGAGGCTCAGCTCCTGGCCTTGCCTATTAATTTGCACCTTGTCGAATTTACTCTCCTGTAGTCTTGTGGACCCTATCATACTTATACCTAAAACTATGTATGTTGGCTGCCTCCAGTACTTCGTCATCAAGGTCATTCCACTCTTGTTGGCTCCACCTCACCAGTACCATCCCTCGTAACAATGAAATGCATCATATTAGCTAAAGTTGTTGTCCACATTATCTGTAATTCGTATAATAAATCTATCACGAATAAGACATATATGCAGCACTTGAGTGTATTTCTGAAACGTTTCTCCTGCACGGCAGGCTTCTTCAGTCGAATACAGACCAATATAACAGCGGAGACGTGATCAGGGGGTCAGTCTGTTGTGTGGGCAAAACGTTTTGGCATCATACCGAGCACATCTCCCGAGGCGCACATCAACCAAATAACTGCTGCAGCATACGAGCGCCTGGCAAACCTAAGAATAGCATTTCAACGTCTAAGTAAGGAGTCATTGAAGACACTGTACACCGTGTACGTCAGGCCCAGATTGGTTTATGCAGCATCAGTATGGAACCCACACCTGGTCAAACACCAAGAAATTAGAAAAAGTGCAAAGGTTTGCAACAAGACAAGTCCCGGAACTAAAGGGTATGGTCTAAGAGGAGAGGTTAAGGAAAATCAACCTGACGACACTGGAAGACAGGAGGATGAGGAGGGATAGGGGAGGAGACATGATAACTGCATACAAAATATTGAGAGGAATTGAGAAGGTGGACAGGAACAGAATGTTTCAAAGATGGGACAGAGCAACAAGAGGTCACAACGGGAAGTTGAAAACTCAGATGAGTCACAGGGATGTTAGGAAGTATTTCTTCAGTCATAGAGTTGACAGGAAGTGGAACAATCTGGAGAGTGATGTAGTGGAGGCAGGATCCATACACAGCTTTAAGAAGAGATACGATAAACCTAATGGAGCAGAGTGAGTGGACCTAGTAGTGACCAGCGAAGAGGTGGGGCCAGGAGTTGTGACTCGACCCCTGCAACCACAAATAGGTGAGTACACACACACACACACACGTACCCAAAACTTTACCAATAAACTGTAATATCCATCTCTCTCTCTCTCTCTCTCTCTTTCTCTCTCTCCCTAAAAATCAAATCCCAAACACATAACAGTTTTAACCTGAGTGTCTGAAGGCCAGCTCCTCCCCCCCACCATTTTTTTCATTTATTTCCTTTTTCTATATGAAGGGGCGGCGCAACAGGTATCCCCCGGTCCTCCTCCCCAAACCTGATTGCTATCGTGTTCACTGTGCTTCCTTGCATCAGTTCCTTCATCTGAGCTGTGATGGATTACGCTGGTCCGCGCTGCAACGCCTTCCTTCCTACGCTGCTCTAAACTTTGGTACACTTTTGATGTGGTTCGTGAGTTTCCCTTTCTACCACAGCTCGGCCAGGCTTGTCTGCTGCTTGCCTGGTTGACCAGACTATTGCTGCTGGCCGCCCGCTGGCTCCACAGCCTGGTTAATCTGACAAGTGTCTGAAAGAGAGACATATGCAAACACTAAGGCATATTAGAAAACGTTTCGGCCCTGGGACCTTCATCACTTCTAACACACTGTTATTCCTGATTTTCTCTTAGAAGTGATCAAGGTCAAAGGACCGAAATGTTTTCTAAATAAATATGTACTAGTGTTTGCTCACCTGTCTTTTTAAACAGCCTACATGTGGTCTGAAGAACAAGTTGCGCAATACACTGGCACACTAATTACAACTGATAATAATCAGGCTTATATTAACCATCAGTATGATCGTCATCTTCATCCCTATATCAACTGTCAGTATGATAGTCATCTTCATCCTTACTACTTCCCTGGATAGTTGTTGTCTATTAACTTAATACCTCTCTGGATAGTGGTTGTCTACCAACCTACCTGACAGGACGGTGGTTCCTCTCTGGATGGTTGCTGTCACTGACAACCTACCTCAATACCTGCGTGTCAGTGGCACTGAATCAACTTTCCATACTGCCAAACTGACCACAAACATTCTGACACTTCGAGCCGATTAAATACTAAATGCAAATAATACCTGACATATTGTTTGTTAATGTGTCACTCACCCGTTTAACATATTACTATAGGATCTCGCCAGCTAACACGATATATGAACACGACTGACACGTTTAATGAGTAGTCTTCATCCTAGCGAAGAGCTCAGGAGTTAACACTATGACGGCCTTCCTTTAACCAGGCTTTGAATAACCCCCGCCGATTTAGAGATTTCCAATAATAATAATAATAAGCAC
This sequence comes from Cherax destructor, assembly GCA_009830355.1. NCBI lineage: Eukaryota > Metazoa > Arthropoda > Malacostraca > Decapoda > Parastacidae > Cherax > Cherax destructor. Next base: position 318,042 of record WNWK01000652.1, on the reverse strand, counting down.
CATCACATACTGTTACTGACATCACAGCATCATCACACAATGTTACTGACATCACAGCATCATCACACAATGTTACTGACATCACAGCACCATCACACAATGTTACTGACATCACAGCATCATCACACAATGTTACTGACATCACAGCACCATCACACAATGTTACTGACATCACAGCACCATCACAATGTTACTGACATCACAGCACCATCACAATGTTACTGACATCACAGCACCATCACACAATGTTACTGACATCACAGCACCATCACACAATGTTACTGACATCACAGCATCATCACACAATGTTACTGACATCATAGCACCATCACACAATGTTACTGACATCACAGCACCATCACAATGTTACTGACATCACAGCACTATCACACAATGTTACTGACATCACAGCACCATCACAATGTTACTGACATCATAGCACTATCACACAATGTTACTGACATCACAGCACTATCACACAATGTTACTGACATCACAGCACTATCACACAATGTTACTGACATCACAGCACTATCACACAATGTTACTGACATCACAGCACTATCACACAATGTTACTGACATCACAGCACTATCACACAATGTTACTGACATCACAGCACTATCACACAATGTTACTGACATCACAGCACCATCACAATGTTACTGACATCACAGCACTATCACACAATGTTACTGACATCAGAGCATCATCACACAATGTTACTGACATCACAGCACTATCACACAATGTTACTGACATCACAGCACTATCACACAATGTTACTGACATCACAGCACCATCACAATGTTACTGACATCACAGCACTATCACACAATGTTACTGACATCACAGCACCATCACACAATGTTACTGACATCACAGCATCATCACACAATGTTACTGACATCATAGAACCATCACACAATGTTACTGACATCACAGCACTATCACACAATGTTACTGACATCACAGCACTATCACACAATGTTACTGACATCACAGCACTATCACACAATGTTACTGACATCACAGCACCATCACAATGTTACTGACATCACAGCACTATCACACAATGTTACTGACATCACAGCACTATCACACAATGTTACTGACATCACAGCACTATCACACAATGTTACTGACATCACAGCACTATCACACAATGTTACTGACAGCACAGCACTATCACACAATGTTACTGACATCACAGCACTATCACACAATGTTACTGACATCACAGCACTATCACACAATGTTACTGACATCACAGCACCATCACAATGTTACTGACATCACAGCACCATCACAATGTTACTGACATCACAGCACCATCACAATGCTACTGACATCACAGCATCATCACACAATGTTACTGACATCACAGCACTATCACACAATGTTATTGACATCACAGCACCATCACAATGTTACTGACATCACAGCACCATCACAATGTTACTGACATCACATCACTATCACACAATGTTACTGACATCACAGCACCATCACACAATGTTACTGACATCACAGCACTATCACACAATGTTACTGACATCACAGCACCATCACAATGTTACTAACATCACAGCACCATCACACAATGTTACTGACATCACAGCACCATCACAATGTTACTGACATCACAGCACTATCACACAATGTTACTGACATCACAGCACTATCACACAATGTTACTGACATCACAGCACCATCACAATGTTACTGACATCACAGCACCATCACAATGTTACTGACATCACAGCACCATCACAATGTTACTGACATCACAGCACTATCACAATGTTACTGACATCACAGCACCATCACACAGTTACTGACATCACAGCACCATCACAATGTTACTGACATCACAGCACCATCACAATGTTACTGACATCACAGCACTATCACACAATGTTACTGACATCACAGCACCATCACAATGTTACTGACATCACAGCACCATCACAATGTTACTGACATCACAGCACCATCACACAATGTTACTGACATCACAGCACCATCACAATGTTACTGACATCACAGCACTATCACACAATGTTACTGACATCACAGCACCATCACAATGTTACTAACATCACAGCACCATCACACAATGTTACTGACATCATAGCACTATCACACAATGTTACTAACATCACAGCACCATCACAATGTTACTAACATCACAGCACTATCACACAATGTTACTGACATCATAGCACTATCACACAATGTTACTGACATCACAGCACCATCACAATGTTACTAACATCATAGCACTATCACACAATGTTACTGACATCACAGCACCATCACAATGTTACTAACATCATAGCACTATCACACAATGTTACTAACATCATAGCACTATCACACAATGTTACTGACATCATAGCACTATCACACTACCACTTACATGAAGCTTTCACGATAATCATTAAAATAATTTCAGTATTGGTAATATAAATTAATAATAATGAATAATAATAATAATAATAATAATAATAATAATAATAATGAGGAGAAAAAAGAAAAAGAAGAAAGAAGAAAAGAAGAAGAAATATAATTATTTTCATCAGTATTATTGGTGCGCTCAACAGATAATAAGTTCACACAAATTTAAAGTGCACACATGTGCACTTTATAAAGCACATTGGTCTCTAGCACATCAAATTCACGATATACGTCTTACGCTTTATGTTAAGACAAATGGGAATAAATATTGGTAAAAACATCGCCAGATTAATGATATAAACATTATAACACAAACACCAGTTGCCTACCCTTCCATTTATTCTTACACACACACACACACACACACACACACACACACACACACACACACACACACACACACACACACACACACACACAGATATGTGTACAGTATCGTTGGTAACCCGCAGACAAACACAAATTCCACACTCTCGTACAGTAACTAGACGATACATACACCGACCTTACATTCGCAAATACACGCCCGTCGCACATGCATATAGACAGACGCACGTGCGCGCGCACACACACATACCGGTCCAGCATAGGGACGGTGGCAAACACAGCAAGAGACCACACACCAACAAAGCCGCCACACACACACCTCAACACAGCAAGAGTCGCGAATCACAGCACCTGTAACATCACCAGCCAATAGCACCAACAACAGCAGCACCAGCAACAAAATCATAGCAGCAGTAGCAAAAAGACGTAACTGCACCAGCAGCAACAGCAATAATAGTAGCACCAACAGCTACTACAGCAGCAGCAGCAGGAAGAAAAGCATCAGCGGTAGCAGCAATAACAGCAGCAGAATTTGTAACAACCACCAGCAGCAGGATTAACAACAGTACTAACAACAGCAGTCAGAAGGAACAGCAACCAGCAGCGGCAGCAGAAATAGCAGCACAAACAGGGTCAGTAGCAGGATTAGCAACATTAGCAACAGAAATTGCAACAGGATCAGCAGCAGATGCAACAGCAGTCGCAACAGGATCAGCAGTAGCAGCAACAGCCATCAGCAGGAGCAGCAGCAGCCAGAAGTGGAAGCTGTGTGCGCACAATAAGCACTCACGCACGCACACCTACGTACGCACCTACGCACAGACCAGCACATACACAGCAGGGAGCCTCACTTTCCCCCTTCTCTTGCTCACACACAACCATAGAGCTAAGGCTCAAACCATCGCAAGCACAAATAGGCACTCACACAGACACAAACATACACCAACACACGCACATACAAGTAAGGGGAGGGAGGAGTAGGAGGGGGGATGGGGAAGGGAGGTAGGCAGAGGGGAGGGATGAGGCGGGGCAGTGAGAGGGCCACACAATGAGAGGGGGAGGGGCAAGCTGGGCCCCGCACCGAGCATATTTTTAACTCTCCAGTTTGTTGACATCCTGGCTCCATTCAAAATGGTTACCGCCACACTCCAGCGTAATTACCACAGGCACAGCCCACGCTCCACCTATTCCCACAAACCCCACCATCTCAACTCCAGCTGAAATCACGTTCGCTAACAATTTGCCACGATTCTCATTTTAAATTATAAGTGAAACTCGGGAGATCGCGGAGGAGAAAACGAACCTAAAAGAAAAAAAAAAAGAAAAAAAAGAAATGGCAATTCGGCATCCCCCCCTGACTGGCAGCCTCCCTCGTTCCCTCTTCTCCCTCCCTCTCAGAATCCCCCTGCGCCAGTGAGGTAAAAAATTGGGAGCGGGTACATCCTCTCTCAACGGCCGATTTTACGCCCTGTCTGTCGGAAGCCCAATCCAAAATGGTGATAGCTGAGCTGGCTGCTTTATGCGGCAGCCTGCTGAAATATTTTTCCAGCCAGCATTAAAAATTATTCGAGGGTGATATTTTTCTTTGCCATGCTTGCTAAATTGTGAGGTCGCTTCAACTGCAATGTCATTACCCCATGCTGGATGACACTGTACACGAACTGAAGCCTTCACTACACCGCTACCAGTGGCAACTTGCACCTCTGCATGAAGCATAGCAACCAAGGTACACACACACACAAATATAAATTAGTAAAACAACGCAAACAATGATAATTACAAATCATATGTACCATCAACAAAGATAAGAACAGTTCAAATCAAGACAGGAGACATAGTAACTTATGTAACTAAAAATAGAGTATTTGATATAAGGAACGGTATACAAGAGAAGGTTGGGTTTGCAACAAGAGGTAGTGGTATTTGCAACAAGATGTAATAGTGTCTGCAATATGAGGTAGTAGTGCTTACAACAATAGTGTTTGCAATAAGAGATAGTTTGCAACAAAGGTAGTATAGCAACAACAGGTAATGGAAATTGCAACAAGTGGTAGTGTGCAAGATGTAATAGTGTTTGCAAAAAGAGGTAGTAACGCTTGCAACAAGAGGTAGCAGTGTTTCAGCAACAAGAGGTAGCGTTTGCAATAATACTTGGAAATTTAACAAATATATGCACATGATAAACTGTTCGTGGAAAGCAGAGATGACGAACATAACTCTAAGACTTTAATCACTAAGTTAACACATGTAACAACTAACATAACACAAGTAACAAATAACATAGCACATGTAACCACTAACATAACACACACAACAACCACAAGTAACACTATAACATACAACATAATGCTCTATAACACAAATCACAGTAGAACTATAACAGCAGTAATTATTATAGAGCAAAAAGCTAATATAGCAGAACGACAAGCAGTAATAAATTATGCCATTAGTGCTGTTATTACTATTCGTGCACATAATAATAATGATAATAATAATAGTTAATAATACAAATTAGATAACGATATGATACTTCCTATTTTCTATAATATTTTAAATAATACTATAAATAATGAAAATCGTAAAAATATTGGGTGAAATATACAATATTAATTATCTAAACAATTCACTAGAGTTAGTCACAATCACAATTTCAACCTCTGCATTACATTCATAAAACCAAATATCATTATCAAAATCACAACACCAAATATCATTATCAAAATCACAACACCAAATATCATTATCAAAATCACAACAACAAATAACATCACTGTCACAATAACAAACATCACAATAGCAGCAATTAATCCTTATCTCCACAATATAATCACAAAAAAGCATCACTCTCTAACAATTACAACACCAAACATCACTCTGCCACAATCACCTCAAAAATCACCACTCCACAATCACATCAGTCACCATTCCATCACAACAGTCACCACTCCATCACAACAGTCACCACTCCATCACAACAGTCACCACTCCACCACAACAGTCACCACTCCACCACAACAGTCACCATTCCATCACACAACAGTCACCACTCCATCACAACAGTCACCACTCCATCACAACAGTCACCACTCCATCACAACAGTCACCACTCCATCACAACAGTCACCACTCCATCACAACAGTCACCACTCCATCACAACAGTCACCACTCCATCACAACAGTCACCACTAAATCACAACAGTCACCACTAAATCACAACAGTCACCACTCCATCACAACAGTCACCACTCCATCACAACAGTCACCCCTCCATCGCAACAGTCACCACTCCATCACAATCACATCAGTCACCACTCCATCACAATCATTATCACTCCCTCACCATCCTTGTTAAAGGAACAAAAATACAATATAAAAGAGAAATAACCTAACACTGTAAATTAACATCGACTAAAAGTAGAAATAGTCTTAATCTACGAGGCAAACGCAGAGAGAGAGAGAGAGAGAGAGAGAGAGAGAGAGAGAGAGAGAGAGAGAGAGAGAGAGAGAGAGAGAGAGAGAGAAAAAAAGACACGTCAAAACTCCCGCCTCCCCAGAGAAGATCAACACAATTGGATTGCCTCTACACTACAGGAAACCTCTAAAGTCGACCCAGATATTGTTATCTTCGCTTAATTTGCCACCAAATCACATCACGTATATTAATTAGGAGGGGGGAATATAGGTATGGTTGGGGAATCTAGGGAAGGGGGTGACTATATGGGGAGGTTAAAGGAAGTCTTGACAGGAGGTATGTACGTAATTTTATTACAGCTGCGAGATTAAGTTTCCAGCTAAACAATGAGTATAGGCTTTCCAAATATAAACTAGGTAATCTCCCAAGTTGTGGCTAGATAATGGCGCAGACAGACCGTAATGTCGTCTAAAGTCTCAACTCCAAAATCACAGAACTGGTTGGACTCGAACCCCATGGCAGGTGAGACCCAAAACTCTTGGTGCCAAGTGTGCTGTCAATCGACGATTTTCTTTGCAATCATAATATTAACAATTTTGTGAGTTCCCTCTCCAAATTAGAAGTTAACAATTAATTGTAGCAGCCACGATATTGCGACTTTTATTCATGTTGCAAGTCCTATGTGATATTCTAAATATACTTTACCTAAACACCATAATTACTTAGTCGCATTTATCTTAAGGATTCGTGACCCAAGTCGTGTAGACACATTTATTTCATTGCTTACAACAAAACATGTTTTCTCACAAGACCACCCTTGGCAAGACCACCCTTGGCAAGACCACCCTTGACAAGACCACCCTTGGCAAGAACAACCTTGGCAAGACCAACCTTGGCAAGACCACCCTTGGCAAGTACCACTGTTCTCCTCCCACCAAATTAAAGGGACAACCCAGCTAGTCCCCCCCAAAAAAAAAAAAACTGTATAAAGAACATTATTGAACAAATCAGCTTTGGGGATGTCCTGACAATCAGAAGTCTTGTCAGTTTATGGAAAGGCATACCTGTGACATACCCGTTAATGGTTTCGTGAGATATTCGACACTCGCAGCCCGGCTTAAGGCCAGACTTATTGACTACCTGATCAATCAAGCTGGTCCTATCAGCAGCCTGAAGGATACACAGCTATCGCACCAGATTATTACATGAACGTGTAAAACATGAGCGGGTGTCTAAGAGCGAATTTCACGATAATGATAATACTTGCAGAAACTAAGTATTTACCAACTTGCGGTACAAATGTAATTTCAGTATTGAAAATATTCATAAAAGTTAAATGTGAGACAAATATGCTCAATTTGTATTTTGATGGACATCAATGAGTAATGGTATCTTAAAGTCCTGGAGAGGCATCTGGGGATTCTGCACTTGTTAATGTTATCATCTTTGTAGGACGTGTATACAGAAATGACTTAATGGTTCCATCAATTCATATGTCTTCGGGGATCATGAAAACAAGATATTTCAGAAACCAGCAGTGGACTATAACAATGTACTGATTAGTAAAGTCTTTCACAAGATCATTTTGGTGGTGGTGTGGGCGGCGTCTGTCTCCACCTGCAGACAACATTATGCTACATACCACACTGATTACAGAGAAATCTTTATTATGCAACGATTCACCACATACTGGCTTTATCAAGAAGTTTATTCCTCTTCTTTTATTTCTTTTAAGTGTGTGTGAAATCTCGATACAACATATTAGAGAGGAACAGACTTTAAAAGCTTGAGTAAAGACTGAATGGGAAGTAAATGAAATTAAATCATAAATGAAAGGGGAAAATCTAAAGATGTGATGTGATGCTGTGGCGTAAACTGTGCAAAGGAAATAATGAGGATGAAAACTTAATTAAAAAAGTGTACAATTGAGAATGAAAGAAGAATGCTAGATATGTGTTACTGTTTGTGCTGAAGCACAGGGCTGTGAGAGGAATGAAGCTGAGATATATTCAGGAAGGTGTTAAGTGGATGTTCAGAGCATTTAAGTGAGAATAATATGTATGAAACACTGAATGTATAAGTAGGACACTCCTGCTTGAAAAAAAAGAATAGAAGGGAAGTTTGGAATCCCAAGTGAATAAGGCAATGCAATGGAGAATGTTTGGTTGAATTATGAATCAGTGGATGAAACTACCTTGCAGAATAATCTTTTTACATGTAATTGTATTCAAAGGAGCGACTCATAAGTCTGATCAGTATTTCGTAGCCGAGTAAGTGTTAAGTGGAATACAAGGAGAATAGTGTCAGTATATAGAAGCAGGTGGAAACGAACAAAGAAAAAAAAATTGCAATGGCTAGATCGACAGATGGATAGTTTGAGCGGAATTGAGAAAGACGTGTGAAGAGTTTGAATATCTTTACAAGTGTATTTATAGAAGTGTGTGGCAGAGGAAAGTAGTTACAGAAGACTGAGTGGCAGAGGAAAGTAGTTACAGAAGACTGAGTGGCAGAGGAAAGTAGTTACAGAAGACTGAGTGGCAGAGGTATGTGGTTACAGAAGATAGATACAGGAAGTAAAAAAAAAACGTGTTTATGATGAAGGTGACGCATGAAAGGGGGTTTTGGTCAACAAAATTAACACAAGTATGGCCGTGTGACACAGTAGAAAAATGAAAAGTGACGGAGTGAAGAAGAGTGACCAATAAAAGAACAGGTGAAGCATTATTAACAAAGACTTTTAAGAAAGGTAAACGAGATAATTAAAGCAGTAAGATGCTGCACCAGCTTGTAGAGGTGTGAAGAGAATATCTGGAGGAATTACTGAGTGTTGATGATGAAGCAGATGCTGAAAACTGAAGGTTGGGAGAGGAAATGTGACCTATAAGATAGACTGTAGAGGAACGTAGAGCACCTTGGGAATGGGAGGCAATCATTTTTTATATCCAAGGAAAGAGAGGATTTGGGCCAATTCTTTGAATTAAAAGCCCTTCACCACTTTGAAGGCAATTACTTTGAAGGGTGAGTGTAGCAGTAAGAAAGCCAGCAGTGGAGAATGGTGACAGCAGGTGACGATACAGTGTTATGATGGCTGATATGGTGACAGCAGGTGAGGATAGTGTTGTACTGGTTAGTACATTTGTTCAGCGGATGAATAAAATACATGTACAACACTTTGTGGAAAGCCTTCGCCAACCACTGGCTTTATCAATCCAATTGAGAAAAAAACGGTAAACAAAAGTAGTAGTAGTATAAGGTAATCAGTCGCCCAGCCTCGAGATGATGTGTTCAGAGCATCATTAACCTTGCTCATGTGTCTTGTTCATTTACTTGCCCTTTTTTCTAGCCATTATAATAATTTGTTCAGTAGCTGTAATGAGGTGCTCACTGACTGGTGAGGACGGTAGTTTTCACACGCTTTACAGTTCGTTTATTTCTTCCCGATCTAAGCCTCTAACAAAATATGACATTCTAGGCCAAGTAAGGCTAGGGTAAACAAACCATACCACGGGTGGGGTTCGAACCCGCGGTCAGAGAGTCTCAGACCTCCAGACCGTCGAGTAAGCCACTGGGCCAGCTAACCTTCCTATGGTGTAGAAATATACCTAGTTGGATGAATCTTATTGAAGCTAGCTGGCCCAGTGGCTTACGCGACGGTCTGGAGTTCTGAGACTCTCTGACCGCGGGTTCGAACCCCACCCGTGGTATGGTTTGTTTGCAAAATGTCATTACGATTTCGTGAGTTAAGTAAGGCTATGTTAACGTAAATTAACATACAGGGACGTCTAACATCTGTCAGCTCAGATCATACCTAAGTCCCACAGAACGTTGGTATCCACACGTAAGCTACAGTAAAGCTGGAATGACAAGCACACACGATTCAATGATAGTCTATATAAAAGGACACAAAAATAAAGGGATTAAAATGAAACATGCGTTGTATGTGGCACGTGTGAGGTATATTGTATACCCGCAGTTATTTTGTTGAGGTATCCTTGTATGCCCACTTGCACTCCATTCTGAGTGTCAGTTTTGAAAATATGTTGCTGTTCATTAGCCTTCGTACCTTTCCAAAATACTTTTTAAAATACGATACGAGCATAACCTCTGCACATTTAGATATAAAATATTCATACAATTTATACAGCCCAATGACGATTACGCCCATGATGAATTATTAAATGCAGGTCCAACAGCAATGTTAAAAAAATGTAAATAGGTATGTCCAGGTTGTATGTCTCCCCCTCCCTGTTAACACCCCCTTAAACCCCACAACCCTCATCCCTTTATTCTTTTCCGCTACCTCCACCCCTCCCCATATAACCTCCACCTTTCATCACCCAACCTCCACCCCATCACTTACCCCTCAATATCCACTCCTTATCCCCAATATTTCCCCCTCGCCCACTTCCCTCAGATCCCCACCTCTCACACCCCCAACTCCGACCTTCACTTCTCTCACCCTCCACTGCCAACACTGCTCTAACCATTTCTCTAACCTTCAGAACCCGTCTATATGCAAAACATATATATTAACACAGAAAGTTACCTAAACTCTACGGACTCTACACACAAAACATAATACAAAAAGACATTCAGTGAAAAGTACATTATTATTATTATTATTAATATATTTATGGTCGTGTGAACCAGTAGAGGTCACACACGACCTGGAGAGTGGGAGGCAATACGGCCTCATCCAAGGAAGGGAAGGAGAACTCAATTTCTTGGATCAAGAGCCGTCCCTCGAGGGAAGGGAGAGTACAAGTAGTCTCCTTCAGTACCGCGGAGGCTAACACACAACAACATACATGACAGCCTCTGAGAAGTGTTTAAATTTTGGTTAAATTCACATTAACTAAGCACATTACCCGGGGTTAATTTGCAGAGTTCTCCAGGTCGACCAGCTATACCTTAAGGTCAGGATTAAAATGATTGATTTTCCTGAATCTAGATACAATAGGCGTTTATACATCGCATACAGTTATGTTAGCATACAATACAAATTTATCTGAACACCTGAAAGGATGTTGTGGTTTGTTGTGTTTGCTATTGTGGTTGTTAATGGTGTAGTTGCTGTGGTTAGCAGTGTGGTTGTTGCTGTCGTTCTGGTAGTTATTGTGGTGGGTGTTGATACGGTTGTTGAAGTGTTTCTTGTGGCTAGTGTTGTGGTGGTCGTTACCTTATACCTTTAATATACCTTTGAAGAGTTTCGAGAGTTTAACTACTCTCAGAGCCCGGCCATGGACCAGGCTCAACTGGTGCTTGTCTGGTCAACCAGGCAAGCTGCCCCACGTATCCATCACAGCCTAGTTGATCTGGCACCTGGTGAAGATACTTGTCCAGTTTCCTCTTGAAGGTTTCTACACTTATTCCAGCCGTGTCTTTGATTTCTCTGGTAAGATGTTGAATAGTCTGGGACCACGAATGTTGATACAGTGTTCTCTTATTGTCCCCACCGCACCCCTGCTCCTCACTGGGTTGATTTTACACTTCCTCTCCTATATCTCACTCCAGTACGTTGTTATGGCAGTGTGCAGATTTGGGACCAGGCCCTCGAGTACTTTCCAGGTATATATTATCATGTATCCCTCTCCACCCCCGCTCCAATGAGTACATGTTCAAGACTTGAAGGCGTTCCCAGTAATTTATTTGCTTTACTGGCTCAATGTGGGCCGTAAACGATCTCTGTATTTGTTCCAGCTCTGTTATTTCTCCTGCTTTGAGCAGGGCCGTCAACACCGAGCAATATTCTAAGTGAGGGAGCACTAGCGATTTGAAGTGTGTCACCATCGGCATTATTTCCCTTGTTTTGAAAGTTCTCAATACCCACCCCGTCATCTTCCTGGCTTTTCGTGATCTTTGTCTTGTTTCTTAAAAAAAGGTCAGCTGACATAATTATTCCCAGGTCTTCTACGTGTTCCTTTCGTTCTATTTGGTGACCTCTTGAGTTTTATATATAGTGTTCCTTTTGAGTTCTTCATTCTTTCCATATCTAAGCAGCTGGAACTTATCACCATTGAACTTCATGTTGTTCTCCACTGCCCACTGATAAACCCTTCTTATGTCTTCCTGTAATTTTTTAGTGTCCTCTACCGTAGTGACTTTCATGTTTATTTTAGTGTCATCTGCAAATGATACAAAAGTGTGACGGGTGTTTTTATCTATGTCTGCTATGAGGATGAGAAACAACAGAGGTGCCAGGACAGTGCCTTGGGGCACTGAGCTTTTGACCTCGCTGATGCTGGATCTTGTCTGTTTACAACTTTTTGTGTTGTGTGTGTTAGAAACCCGAAGATCCATCTGCCTACCTTCCCCGTAATGCTATCACTCCATGATCGCATTTGTCAAACGCCTGTGAAAAATATGTGTAAATCACATCTGCGTTTTGGTCGTCTTCCAATGCCTCCGTAATTCTGCTCCAAAACCATGCTGGTTCGGGTTGTGCTGGTCCATGAAATTTGTAATCTGCCGTCTCATCACTCTTTCGAAGATTTTTATGATGCGAGAAGTTAGGGCTACTGGTCTGTAATTTTTAGCTAGTGCTCTACTACATCCCATATGCAAAGGAGCTATGTCTGCACTCTTTAAGGCTTCCGGTATTTCACCTAGATCTAAGCTCTTTCTCCAAAGAATACTGAGGGCTCGTGCTAGTGGTACTTTGCACTTCTTTATAAATAGAGCATTCCATGAATCTGGTCCAGGTGCTGAGTGGGTGGGTGTTAAGTGTTGTGGTGGTTGTTGTTGTTGTTGTGATTATTGTTACTGTAATTATTGGTATGATTGTTTTTACCTTTCGTGGTTTTTATTGTTGCTTTGGTTAGCAGTGTCGTGGTTGTCGTCGTTGTTGTAGTTATTACGGTTGTCTTTGATGTGGATGCTGAAGGGATTCGTGTGGTAAATGTGGCTATTGTTAATGGTGTCGTGATTGCCGTGGTTATTATCGCTGTTGTTATTATCATTGCGTGCACGAGCTTACGTCTAGGGTACGTCGTGCATGTGAGAGTGCAATGGAAAACTGTGCTCTTAAAACCACTGAGAGCTGTAAAGGGGAGGGAAGGGGCGGGGTTACCTTGACGCTGCTCAGTGATTATCTACGCAAGAAGCTCAAAATTCTCTGCCTCCCCTGAATCGTTCCTCATAAACCATCATTCCCAGGCGCTGTACGAACCCCCACGGGTTCAAAGCTTTCCCCATGATTACAGAAACAACAATAATAATAATAAATTTTTAAACGAATTTACATGTTATTTCTTAATTTCTATTTTTTTATATATTTTAGGAATATAAATGGCATAATGTTTGAAGAATGTTAAAACATTCCATAATATAGATGATAAAGAGTCTTTGATGAATGTAAAAATATTCAGTAATACAGATTACAAGAATGACGGATGTAACAACATTCTATGACACAGATAAGAATGTTTGACGAGTGTAACAACATTGGCAAGCATGAAACTCACATTCCACAGGTAGTGGATACATGAAGCTTTAAACCAGTGTGGGTGAGTCAGTTCAAGGAGTGCTGGAGACTGTCAGCACCCTCCGTGCGGTCCTTCACCACAGGTAGCGAGGGTGCTGGTACTTCACCACAGGTAGCGAGGGTGCTGGTGCTTCACCACAGGTAGCGAGGGTGCTGGTGCTTCACCACAGGTAGCGAGGGTGCTGGTGCTTCACCACAGGTAGCGAGGGTGCTGGTGCTTCACCACAGGTGGCAAGAGTGCTGGTGCTTTACCACAGGTAGCGAGGGTGCTGGTGCTTTACCACAGGTAGCGAGGGTGCTGGTGCTTTACCAAAGGCAACGAGGGTGTTGGTGCTTCACCACAGGTAACGAGGGTGGTGCTTCACCACAGGTAGCGAGGGTGCTGGTGCTTCACCACAGGTAGCCAGGGTGCTGGTGCTTCACCACCGGTAGCCAGGGTGCTGGTGCTTCACCACCGGTAGCCAGGGTGCTGGTGCTTCACCACAGGCGGCGAGGGTGCTGGTGCTTCACCACAGGCGGCGAGGGTGCTGGTGCTTCACCACAGGCGGCGAGGGTGCTGGTGCTTCACCACAGGCAGCGAGGGTGCTGGTGCTTCACCAGGGAGTCTTGGTGATTCATAACAGATTACAGTGACGGTGCACTTCTAGCACAGGAAGTTGACGAGTGCCTGGGTGCTTCACCACAGGTAGCAGAGGGTTAAACCAGTGTGGCTGTCACCAGAGGCAGCGAGCCGTGCTGGTCGCTTCACCACAGGAGCGAGGGTGCTGGTACTTCACCACAGGCAGCGAGGGTGCTGGTGCTTCACCACAGGTAGCGAGGGTGCTGGTGCTTCACCACAGGTAGCGAGGGTGCTGGTGCTTCACCACAGGAGCGAGGTGCTGGTGCTTCACCACAGGCAGGCAGGGTGCTGGTGCTTTACCACAGGTAGCGGGGTGCTGGTGCTTTACCACAGGTAGCGAGGGTGCTGGTGCTTCACCAAAGGCAGCGAGGGTGCTTGGTGCTTCACCACAGGTACGAGGGTGGTGCTTCACCACAGGCAGCGAGGGTGCTGGTGCTTCACCACAGGAGCAGGGTGCTGGTGCTTCACCACGGTAGCCAGGGTGCTGGTGCTTCACCACCGGTAGCCAGGGTGCTGGTGCTTCACCACAGGCAGCGAAGGGTGCTGGTGCTTCACCACGAGGCAGCGAGGGTGCTGGTGCTTCACCACAGGCGGCGAGGGTGCTGGTGCTTCACCACAGGCGGCGAGGGTGCTGGTGCTTCACCACAGGCGGCGAGGGTGCTGGTGCTTCACCACAGGCAGCGAGGGTGCTGGTGCTTCACCACAGGCAGCGAGGGTGCCGGTGCTTCACCACAGGCAGCGAGGGTGCCGGTGCTTCACCACAGGCAGCGAGGGTGCCGGTGCTTCACCACAGGCAGCGAGGGTGCTGGTGCTTCACCACAGGCAGCGAGGGTGCTGGTGCTTCACCACAGGCAGCGAGGGTGCTGGTGCTTCACCACAGGCAGCGAGGGTGCTGGTGCTTCACCACAGGCAGCGAGGGTGCTGGTGCTTCACCACAGGCAGCGAGGGTGCTGGTGCTTCACCACAGGCGGCGAGGGTGCTGGTGCTTCACCACAGGCAGCGAGGGTGCTGGTGCTTCACCACAGCTAGGAAGCAACGTGTCATCACCTCGTGAGTCTCGACACAAACCCAAACTTTCCATAACTTTTTTTTCAAGTTCCTTCAATAAATGATAAAATGATTTAAAATATCAAATTATACTCTTATTTAGAAAATCACAATAAAACGCTTATTTCTGGCAAAATACGTATTCATGAATTTATAAGTTTATTCTAAAATATTAATGTTTTCTATGGCAATTTTGAACTAGGTAACTATGGGTTACTTGCTAAATGTCGTCGCTTACTGTTTTCACATCATTAAATTTGAAGGTTAAGCACTGTTTGCCTACTTCAGCCTATTTCAAAGACCATCAATGGTACACCACAGCCTACTTCCCAGGATGCGACCTACAACAGTCGGCTAAGTACCTGCTAGGTGACCAGGGTCAGCGTTTCCATCCGCCCCTAGTACAGAATCCCAATTCCTTTGGTTGTGATCCTAGGGCGCTACCACATACACAAATGTACGTCAACAAGAATAACAATTTAATCTCCAAAATGAGGATTAATGCAAACCTGAATCTGTTAGTTGTTCTGGGTATTATGTTCCCCGCGGCCCGGTCTCAAACCAGGCTTTCTAGGTCAGGAAGGAAATAAAACGCGCATAGGAAAGTAAAGGTAAGTTTATACTGAACATAAGTGGAAGTTTACGAGCTTTACCTCTCAACTTACGTGTTTATGAAACAGAAAGGAACAGCGGTCCCGCCAGTGCAAAATAAAAAGGAATAGTTTTCCATGTTACCCTCATTCGGCAGGACGGTAGTTCTATTATATTTGAAAGAAAACATTAGAAGACGCCACTTATTATCTTATATCAACGTATTGTGATATACCAATACTAGGAACTACCCATCGCTCTGCAAAAAAAAAAAAACTATCTTAGAAAAATATGTATGTTATGTTTACTGAATCTGATGTCATCGAGCATTTTATTCATGTGATCCAATCTGACTCAGGAATATTTGCTAAACATGAAGGACTTCTTGGGAAGCCTTGCTAGTGGAACTAATACCACGACCTAAATGTAGCAGTGTTATTTAGAACTGACAACTAAGCCACAACTTGTAGAGGAAAAGTAACATAACATTTTGTACGTCTCGTACCATTATCAAGATACAAATGAAAGAGAAAAGATGAGAAGAGAAAAGAAAAAGGTCAGGCGAAGAGGTGACGAGAGAGGCGAGGTGACTGACGATGATGCAAATCAGGTGAGGAGAAGGCCAAGGTGAGGTCACGTCTGGTTTGTTCCGAAGATTAAAACATTTGACTGGGTAAGATAAGCATCAAAAGAAACACGAGAGAGAGAGAGATAGAGAGAGAGAGATAGAGATAGAGAGAGAGAGAGAGAGAGAGATGAGAGAGAGAGATAGAGAGAGAGAGAGAGAGAGAGAGAGAGAGAGAGAGAGAGAGAGAGAGAGAGATCAGATCAAGATTCACGTTAACAATGGTGTGTACACGTGACGATTCAACAATGATCTGGAAAATTTGTTGACAGCTCCTCGTGAGTGAAGCACAGGACGTTCAAGTCTTGACTTGCTAAAGCTCTACTGAGAGAGAGAGAGAGAGAGAGAGAGAGAGAGAGAGAGAGAGAAACGATGTGCCAAGAAACGCTTTTGACTTTTTCTCCAACCAAGAACGTTCAAGTTTAAAAGGTTTAAAGGACCTAGTCCTAAGAACGTTCAACACTGAGTCACATTCTAGACAACGTTCAATCTAGAAACAATTATTTACCCCGCCTTTCTAGTAGAAAGCCACATTTTCACACACTTTTCTAGTAGAAAGTCACGCTGACTAGCTATCATACACACACGCGTGCGTAAGCCTGATACAATTATTTGCGTCAAGCAAAGGTAAGCAGCTTAGAGGCTGTGGCCGCGTATACGCACCACACCAAGGGCGCCATAATGAAGGCTGCGTAATCACCACTTCACCTGTGCTAACGAGGGTAATTATCCGTCATTAAGAGTCTCGCCACAAGCATGATCTGCCTCTTACCAACCACTAGTCAATATATATATATAATGCATTTCACTATGTTGCATTTTACAACACACTCCTCCCACTGCATAATACACTCTTCCCACTGCACAATACACTCCCACTGTGCAATACACTCCTCCCACTGCATAATACACTCCTCCCATTGTACAATATACTCCTCCCACTGCATAATACACTCTTCCCACTGCACAATACACTTCTTCCACTGCATAATACACTCCTCCCACTGCATAATACACTCTTCCCACTGCACAATACACATCTCCCACTGCACAATACACTCCTCCCAATGCACAATACACTCTTCCCACTGCACAATACACTTCTTCCACTGCATAATACACTCCTCCCACTGCATAATACACTCCTCCCACTGCATAATACACTCTTCCCACTGCACAATACACATCTCCCACTGCACAATACACTCCTCCCAATGCACAATACACTCCTCCCACTGCACTACACACATGCCACTATAGAATACAATTCAATAAGCTACCCTGTGTAATACTCTTCCATATTGTACAAGCAAGAGAGAGAGAGAGAGAGAGAGAGAGAGAGAGAGAGAGAGAGAGAGAGAGAGAGGACTTATTAAGAGTCTTGGTCCAGTACATTTAAGCCAACAAGTGACCAAGAAGTCCTTGCTCCTAAAGCATTCCCAGTGTATGTGTATAGATATACCCAGTGTATGTATAG
>WNWK01000652.1:130000-297500 GCA_009830355.1 Cherax destructor | reverse complement strand
TATCTACACAAAAAAGGAGAAAGAGAGAGAGAGAGAGAGAGAGAGAGAGAGAGAGAGAGGAGAGAGAGAGAGAGATGGGTAAATAGATTTTAGAAAAGGAGAGTTTGTTGGGCGGGAGTGTGTAGTCACGCGAATGATGCGGTAATTGGTGGACAGCCTGACCCACCCAGCGGTCACCATCACCACCACGAAAGGGGGGGGGGAGGGAAGGAGAGAGAGAGAGAGAGAGAGAGAGAGAGAGAGAGAGAGAGAGAGAGACAAACAGACAGACAGACAAACAGAAACAGAGGAACGTGCATTCCGTGTAGGGTTTACGCTATGCATGTAATATTTCTTAACTGCTGCTAGGCTCATCATCATCACCGCGGTCTGGTCTCAAGCTAGGCATCATAAACAGGAGAAAAAGATAGAAATATCTCAACAAATAAAAACTCTTTATAAAATATACAAGAAAGTAAAGCCAAGTGTATCTTGCGTGTATTCATGAGACGGAAAGAAAAAAGACGAGCAATCCTGCCAGAGTACAACACATTCAACAGGCTTCCGTTTCATGGCCATATGTCAGGTTGGTAATACCTCCCAGTGTGGCTGCTTGTTCACCCTCTTACAACCTACTCTGTGGAAATAAGACGCATGATGTGGGTAATGGTATTATATTGTAAAGACGTTATACAGCTACTGTAACCTAGATAGTCCATAGTTAAGTAATAACCCTAAGCAGTGTATTAAGTAATGTCAGGGTTGCAGTCACTACAGCAAGACAACACTACCACGTAACAGTCTTACCTAACAGTCTATTCTGCAGTACTGTCATTATTCAACACTTTCTGCAAATCGATTTAAACTACGTCTGTTGAGGAATTAGCCTCCCAGGTTTTTCCATTGTTTATCATTATTATTATTATAGCTTTATTTTAGTTCTATTATTATTATTATTCTAGTTTTATTGTCATTATTATATTCATGTGAAGACACTACAACCATAGGATTAAAACAGCGCCCAGGAAATGGGAGGTGATCACATTTGATCCGAGGAGGGAAGGGCAGCTCCACTTTCTCAAACAAGAGACCTTCACTGGCAGAAGGGCGCTGCTCTTCCCTTCAAGAGTTATGTACACACAAAAGAAGACAACTCTTGAATGTGTTAGACAGGAACGTCCATTTTGAAATTCATGTTCATCTTTGGTAAAAAAGTGTTTATCTTCAAGAAATTTTATGGTATTTCTCTAAAAAAAATTCCATTAGAAAAAAAAATATGAGAAAAATTAACCGGCCCAACTTCTCCCCCCTCTTTCCACCTCCTGTCCACCACCGTCCCCTCCCACACTATCCACCACCCTCACTCACTATCTCTCTCCCGTTCCTCCCTCCCATGCATTTGTTTTCTCATACTTTCATTTGGAGTTAGTCAAGAGTCTGGCAGTTCCCACAGTGTAAAGAAACTGACTGCATGGCTTCACTATGTCTTGAATAACTAATAATAATAATAATAATAACATTAATTGTAATAATAATTATAATATAGGTAGAAGTAATTTATCTTTTTGAATAATTTCTCTCTCTTCCAATATTCCCTATATTTATTCGCTCCCTGTCCTTTTTATTTTTAATATTATCTAGTCTCTTCCTATATTCCTCTCGTCATTTTCCTCTACATCCACCCACATTCTTCCTCTACATCCACCCATATTCTTCATCTACATCCACCCACATTCTTCATCTACATCCACCCACATTCTTCCTCTACATCCACCCACATTCTTCATCTACATCCACCCACATTCTTCATCTACATCCACTCTTCACATACCTTCTTCATCTACATCCACCCACATTCTTCCTCTACATCCACCCACATTCTTCATCTACATCCACCCACATTCTTCATCTACATCCACCCACATTCTTCATCTACATCCACCCACATTCTTCCTCTACATCCACCCACATTCTTCATCTACATCCACCCACATTCTTCATCTACATCCACCCACATTCTTCATCTACATCCACCCACATTCTTCATCTACATCCACCTTTCATCTCTTCCTTATCTAAGCCTAAGCTGCTAAGACAGTGATGAAACCTGGCGCCAGAACCCCGTAGATTTGTAAACACACTGGCCGGGTTAGCATACTCGAACATTTTAAATGTATCACTCACCCATAGTTACACCTGCTGCTAGTATATCCTTACTGATAAAATACATCTGTAAAACTCATGAATTTTTATCCGTGGACAAATAACACAGCAACACACACCAAGCCACAACTTCTCAAAACAACTGAGTGTGCACATGCATCACTGTGTACATAAAATACACGAGTAGATATATATTTAATGCTTGCCAAGGTAATTACACTTACTTACCTTTCCTTGCTGCAACTGCCAGATGAATGTTTTGCATCTTATATCACCTGTTCGCGATTTATGCATTATATATATATATATATAATATATATATACAGAGAGAGAGACAGAGAGAGAGTTTATGAAGCATGCATGCACTGTGAGGGAGATAGATGTGGGTAGGTAACTTACTAGGATCCGTGATACCCTGGTCGATGAGCTGGTTGTAGCGCTGAGCTTTCTCTGTAAAACACAAGAACAAACAACAATGTTAGTACCGTGGAGGAGAGTACATGACTGCTATAGTAATACTGTGAAGTGATAAACCTTACGGCTCATTCAACACCAGGAGTAGTGGAGGCTCTATACACCCTCCCAATGAGTCGTTCAACGTAAGAAATTGTGATGGACGGTGTTACGGATGACACCGGTTAGCAGTACTGCTCTGCATCATAGTTATGCAATGGAATTAACACACACACTCCGTTAAAGCACTTGCGGTAATCATTGTCTCTCTTAATAATCTCGAACGAAGGATCGAGCCTCCAGCAATCAGAATGACACACAGGGTTTGGCATTTCACATCCAAGATGAGACTCCTGCGAAAAGTATTACTTAGCAGTATCTGAAGAGTGATTATACAACTCTCAGATTCGTGAAAGTAAGAGCCATGAAAGTAGTGGAAGAAAGAAATGTAACTTTAAAGAGAGAGGCTAATGATTCAGTATCAGGTGTAATAACACCGGACAGACTAACGACTTTCCTCTTAGTTTCATCAAGTTTTCTAGCTAAAGGAGAATGGAACTTTCCCAAAGCTTAACTGACAAGTGAAATGTCTTTTAAGTAATTTCTAACTTGTTGGAGTCAGTATTATAGCCTGTGGTAGGGCGAAACGTCGTCCAGGTCAAATAAAGAACGAGTGATAGAATATTAACGCTCCATAGAATCCAAGAAGAAAAGTCTCTCATTGGTAACAGTGTTTAATAAACTTTTGTTTAAATGAACTTAAATTAAATTGTAATAAAAATTAAGTTGTAATAAACAACTGTTGATGAACAAACAAAGGCGGACGAGACCCTCGAACCGACGGAAGAGCGTCGGACTGTCAGTTTACGGACCGCAGTTCGAGCCCCTAGTCCACCCTTCTCATTTTTGTTTAAATGATTATAACTAAGGTACAAGTACCCCACAGACCTGGAGTTGACACGTCCGAGAGAACTAGATCTGGAGTTAAGACACGTCAGAGAGAACTAGATCTGGAGTTAAGACACGTCAGAGAGAACTAGATCTGGAGTTAAGACACGTCCGAGAGAACTAGATCTGGAGTTAAGACACGTCAGAGAGAACTAGACCTGGAGTTAAGACACGTCAGAGAGAACTAGACTACAAAGAAGGAAACTCACCGAAAGCCTCACGAGAAGGACCATGACTAAAACATGAAGAAAAGTGCAAAATAATCATACACAAATAACCCACACATAGGAGAGAGGAGCTTACGATGACGTTTCGGTCAGACTTGGACAATTTACAAGTCACACTAACAGAAAGGAGAGGAGGGAGTATATACAGGCCAGCAGACAGGGACGGGACAAGTGGGACCGAAACGTCGTCGTAAGCTCCCCTCTCCTATGTGCGGGATATTCGTGTATTGTTCCAGTCACTGTATTGTGCCTTTTTGTTATTCAAAATAATCAGCACGAGTGAATAACTTTGAAGGTACAGTGAAGAATGTTAATATATCACAAGACAATGGAGAAGTGGATGGAACAGTCTTGGCACAATACCACAGTTAATGGAGACGAATATGTCGAGAGAGAGGAAGCTAAGTTGCAGAGAGATTTAAAGCAAACGAAAATAGGCACATCCCCCTTATCACACGATTAGGAACATAAACAGAGCCATACGCGGCAACAGAGCCAAGCGCAGTAAACTAGGCTAGCACGAACATAAACAGAGCCATGTGTTTTCTTGAATGTTTACCGATGCTAAAGGTTTGATGAAAACCTAGGCAAGAGAATATCAAGAGGCAGCTGCTTCCGAAGATGTTAACCTCTTCCTCCACCAACAACCCTTCCCAATGTGATGTTAGGAATTATATTTATTAACATACATAAACCTATTAATCTTTCTCGTATTGTTCAGGACATGGAATGTACATTAAAGATAAAATTGTTCAACAAACATATTAGCACCGAGAACAAGTGACCGAGAAAAAAGATATTATTATAAACCAGTATGTATTACCAGGATAATAACAAACTCCTAATATTTCATCATGTTGCTTCGTTGAGTTTTAATGTAGTGCCGTTTAAGACACCACTGATGCACTTTGTAGCCCCAGGTTCTCAACACGCTATTAAAATGTAATTTATGTTTTAAGAGTCATGCATGATTCATGAGGATACATCCCAGCCCTGCCGACACCCACTACCCCACCATCACCACAACCATACCCACTGTCACCACCCGCTGCCACTACTTACCACCACCATCGTTGCCAATGCCCACCAGTGACTGCTTGACACCACCACCGCTTACCACTACAACCTTCGTCTCTACCCCTCCACACAACCAGTGCTACAGCTCCTCCCTTTCCACGCCGTTAGGGTTAAGTTTCTAGCTTATGGCACACTGAAGCAGACATCAAAGAGCAGCGTGGAGAGCTCTTGAGCACTGATAGAATACTGATATGGTGCTAGGCTATGCAGTGTGCCCTTGTGCATTCACGAGTACTCAGATGGGTAATGGTAAACGCATGGCGAGTGTGTATAATGCACTTGCTATTTACAGTCAGAGAGCTTTCGAAAGAAAACCAAGAGAAGCGAGCAATGATGATACAGCCTCTGGCACAGGCACTGAGGATGGTGGTAATGAGAGGTGGTGGAGAGGAAACTGCTCCAGTCCTATGCTGGGAGAGGAGAGGGAGAGGTTTAGGAAGAGCAAGAGGAAGAGGAGGAGGAGCAGGGAAAGGGAGAAGAATTGGATAAGGAATAAATGCTTTCATACCTATTAACATAATATTTTTCCAGGGTTTGCAGGTAAATTGGCAAGCAGCAACAATTAAAAACACAGGTTAAACAAGTGAAGAGAGAGGTACAGAGACTTAAACAAGTGAAGAGAGAGATACAGAGACTTAAACAAGTGAAGAGAGAGGTACAGAGACTTAAACAAGTGAAGAGAGAGATGAAACATGTGGACACTGATAAAAGAAGTTTGAGAAAACATTAAAGAGGAGATAGGAAAGGCAAAATACAAATACATGTGATTCAGGGACACAGAGTCAAAAACAGTTCTGGCCAATTGGTTTTGGTTATTAAAAACAAGACTGCCTCTAAAGAACAGGTCATTACAAACGAAAAAAAATGTATTAGTTATCAAATAAGGAGATATTGGAGGCAGTGGACGTATATTGAAACCTAAGCGTTTTCTTCTACAACGCTGATGCAGTCATCAAATTTCCTATTTCACAGACTAGATGATTTCTAGGTCTCGATGTTGTGTTCTACGTCCACTATTTAAAAGATATTTTTTTTCTTGATCAAGTGTGAATACCAAAAGTGACACGGCTCGAAAATTTCTGGCTGAGTATTTCTTTGAATTAAGAACAGTTGCAGTCCTAGTACTGATCCCTGTAGGACCCCACTGTTTACTCAGTCCTGTCCCCATATTAGATCTCGTACTATTACTACATATCTTTCATGTACTATTCTTCGATAGTTGGTTTTACTGCTAAAAAATATATATTTCTCTCCAGACCAACTTTCACTAGATATTAATAAGGTAATTAATTCCCTGTGGTTAATTCCTTATATCAGTGGTTTAACTGTGGTTCTCTGCACTTCTGTTTGAAGTGAGTGTTCGATGTTGTATTGCGCATTTCACCTCACATTGTTGGGTGGGGTGTTATGTATATTGCCCTCGTTCCTATGGGTATTACTGTACCTGGGCGCTGCTGTATCTAAGAACTATTGTACCTGCTACATAATTTTGTAATTCCTCTCCCCAGTTTCCATGTTCTCGAGTTCTTGAAATCACTAGATTTTTTTTTTATTATCAGTGTCCCGCCATTCATTTCTTTTTGTTCCCTATTCTTTTCTTATTACTTGGAACCCCTCAGAGAATATCTCATTTGCTATTCTGCGAATTTCGTCTCTATTATGACTGTGAAGCCTCAGTTTTCCTCCTTTCAGAGCTTAAATACAAACTGGTAACTACTTGCAGTTGAAGGAGACTGATGGAAAGTAAGGGAGGGAGGGAGAAGGGTAATAGGGTGTAGTGAAGGAGGGTGATGGAAAGTAAGGGAGGGAGGGTGTAATGGGGTGTAGTGAAGGAGGGAGGATGGCTGATGTGGAATAAGAAGACAGCAGATGGTGTATCATGAGGTGAGGATGTTAGTACGTGAGTGCGCGTGTGTGCGTGCGTGTACTCACCTAGTTGTGGTTGCAGGGGTCGAGTCATAGCTCCTGGCCCCGCCTCTTCACTGGCCGCTACTGGGTCACTCTCCCTGCGCCATGAGCTTTCTCATACCTCTTCTTAAAGCGTGTGTGCGCGTGTGAGTGTGTGTGTGTGTGTGTGTGTGTGTGTGTGTGTGTGTGTGTGTGTGTGTGTGTGTGTGTGTGTGTGTGTGTGTGTGTGTGTGACATTTTCAAAATTGTTATTAATAAGAAAGTTCGTCGAACACTCAGCGTGTATGTCACTTGACTCTCTCTTTCCCTTCCTCTCTCGCCTCTTACCCACTTCTTGTCTCATCTTTTACAGTTGATATGCGAGAAGTGTCTGCCTGGTGCCTCCTTACTGAGTGCCACTTCCCCCAGCAACTCCCTCAGTTACACGCTACTTGGCCAACACAGAATGGAGCAACTCAACGCCATGTCCACAGTTTTAAATATCTTGAAAGTTGTAATCAGTTTTAATTCTTCACTTTGGATATATACTTTAATGGGGTTCGAGAGTTTTCCCACGCCCGAAGCCCGGCTCTGGGCGAGGCGTGTCTAGTGCTTGCCTGGTCAACCAGGCTGTTACTGATGGCGGCCCACTGGCCCACATGTCCATCACAGCCTTGTTGATCCGGCACACGGCGGAGGTAATTGTCGAGCTTTGTTCCTTCACAAATCACAGGTATATCATACACGAAGAGTGGAATAACGAAGTTTCCATTGAGGAGTCTGAGCGTTTTTAAAAGTGGTAAAAAACATCGCTGATTCTAGCATTATGTAGGAAGAAAGATGTTGAGTGTTGACCTCGCAATACTGGAGACGAAGTAATGTATTACCCACAATAGTGAACGACAGACCGGTGCCAGAACAAGGTATTGTTGGTACAACATCTCGCTCTGTAAAGCCTCTTCTGAAGTATTTCTGGAATACGTCAACTGGTTTAAGATGCAAGCTTTTTTTTTAACCCAGGAAACAAATAACACATCTAAAACAAAGATAACATGTATGATAATGTTATGTCAGATATCTAAAAATGAATGACCTTAAACTGATAACTTTGTGAATAAATAGAAGATAATACTAATAATGATAATAATAATCCACCTTATCATCGGAATGCACGGGACTTAGTACTATATATATATATATATATATATATATATATATATATATATATATATATATATATATATATATATATATATATAATGGAGAAAATAGTTTTTAGGCATAAAAAGAAGTTGGAGGCAGTGTGTTTACAGACCTGTGATGAGCACTGTCAGCCTGCAAGATGTATCTACGAATCAAACAACAGGAAAACAAGAACTGCAAACAAAGGTGTTTTATCCGCGCCTCGCCTGAAGATCAACAGGAAAACATAACAGCTCCAAAGATATCTCAATATATATGCTGCAGACAAAATGCAAGTTGTTACACACACACACACACTATTAAACAGACACAACCTACTTCAAAACACACAGACAAGAGGTATCTTCCCTCCAGATCCCAAACAGCTTTCATTATCAGCTTCCGGTGCACGAGCAAATAAACAAATACACAAATCAAAGCAGCAAACCTCCCGACTGGTAAAAATCTCTCGGTCGCCATTATGGCCAAAAAAGCAGATATTCCGAGTCGGCAAAGACCCAAAGCGGAGTTAAAATATTCACGTCTCATTAGCAGGAACGTGATTTTTGTCTGCCACCGCCCCCAAGAGCAATGGAGAAATGACAGCCCAGGGAAAATATGTGGAAGTTGATGCGGTGACTGTCTGCGTGGGAGGGAGGAAGGAGGGAGGAAGGGAGAGAGAGAGAGAGAGAGAGAGAGAGAGAGAGAGAGAGAGAGAGAGAGAGAGAGAGAGAGAGAGAGAGAGAGAGAGAGAGGAGAGAGAGAGAGAGCGGGGAGAGAGAGAGAGAGAGGAGAGAGAGAGAGGAGAGACGAGAGAGAGAGAGAGAGAGAGAGAGAGAGAGAGAGAGAGAGAGAGAGAGAGAGAGAGAGAGAGAGAGAGAGGAAAAGTTAAGGGGCAGAGAGGGGAGGGGGAAGATTAGGGATGAAGGTAAAGGATATAAGAGACAGAGGGAGGGTTAAAAAGGGAGAGAAGGAGTAAGAGGGATAAGAAGGGAGGGATTGAAAGTCATGGGAAAAGGGAGAGGTAAGGAAGATTAGGAGAAAAGGAAGTAAGAGACAGTGTTAAAACAGAGGGAAAAGGTTAAGAATGAGAAATGAAAAAAAGTGTGAACTAGATGGAGAGAGGACACTGATGAGGGTAAGAAGGGGGGATAAGGAGGAGTTCAAGACCTAAGAGGTACTGCTGAACAGGTGAGAATACTGAAGTAGATAAAAGTATTAAGATTTTATCAAATATAAAGATTATTAAACACGCGGAGAAGCGACGGATGACAGACATGCCCAAGGTGCCACAGAAGCGACGGATGACAGACATGCCCAAGGTGCCACAGAAGCGACGGATGACAGACATGCCCAAGGTGCCACAGAAGCGACGGATGACATACAGATGTCGAAGGTGCGACAGAAACGACAGATGACACAGATAACACCTGCAGCAAACTATGTAAAAGAAACCAACAGTGATTCCTTTAGTAAGGTCGACTGAACCGGGAAGAGTCCACCGCATAACCTCGTGTCCTAAACCGGCACGAAGGGTGTTGCGTTTCGGAGGGTCCGGTACGCCGTGCCATACCGCTTAAGTTAGAGCGTGTATCGGCAAAAGAGCAACACAACACCTGAATTAAGGCATGTACAATACAACACCTGTCGTAAGAAGAGCGTAGAAGACAGCAGTCAAAATCAGAATCACCTACACAAGTTAAAACACCAGTCAAAAGTATTGCGGAGAACGCTTCTTACATTGCGTTAGTTGTTGATTATGTTTCTGCAGCCCAGCGTTGGTACGCCAGCGACTGGCTCGAACACTGAGCAAACCATCGTAACACCATCATCAGGAGACATACTTCCCGAGGAAGGAAATACCACTATCACATCCTTCCCTGCAATGTTCCACGTCTAGGTTCCTTATTAATACACTACACACAACGATAAATGCTAGACCAGCTCGAGACGTAGGTCTGCTTCAGGAGTATCTGAGATATATGGGACTCAACTGAACAGTGCCTGCTGTTCCTTCACCGTGTCTTATGCGCCTTCCTTCACCCGGTGCGGGTGAAGGAAGAGATCCCCCTTTGCCCTGCACACAGACGAAGGCTTGGGCTGACAGCTTCATCGTCTAAGACCTGCGACAAGACTCTTTGGGGAAACTTGGAGACAAGAGACTCAGGGAAGAGCATCCTATGAGAGGAATGCTGATACATTAAGTCTTGTGCAATGTTGCACTCGCTACGAGTGACAATACTGTGAGTGACACTCCAGCAGTGAGTGACCCTCCAGCAGTGAGTGACACTGTAGCAGTGACATTCCAGCAATTATACCCCTCCCTTCCCACTCTCTGTCCCTTCCATCTCCCACTAGCTTTCTACTCCATCCTTTCTTCAACCCTCTACCCCCTCTTCCATTCCCTTACCCCCGTCCCTCTTCCTCTTGCCATTTACCCTTTTATCACCTCTTTCTCTGCAACACCTCATTCCTTCTACCCCTTCCTTTCTCTCTCCGCCTCCTCTCTTCTTCTATCCCCATCACTTCTATTCACATTCCTCTCACCCTCCCTATAGCACACTAAATGAGTACAGAAATAGTATTTAATCTCAGGGGTTGATTGGTAATCTAAGCTTCGACACAAAAGAAAGGCCCTGGGTTCGATTACCGGGCCGGCAGTGAAAATAGGCATTGGGACCGGGCGTGAGTCAATTGCTGTGGGTAGCACCCTGGGAAAAGAAAGCAAGACATTGTTCCACAGAAAGTGTAAGAAACTCCAGTTATGCTGGAAATAATCAACTGTGCATCAAATACAAGTACTCAATAACCAGTCAAAGTTGCCTTAGTCAACAGTAATCACAGCTTGAGTTGTAAGTTACATTTATACCTTGTGCTCATCTTAAGCCATGTTAAAAGGAAAAAAAATGTGTGTGTGAGAGAGAGAGAGACACGTATACTAAAGAATGAGACAGACAAAGAGCCAGATAACAAGATAAATAACGGGGTTTCCCCAGGAGGCAACACACACGACTCCAGGTGTACATGTTCCACCACACAAACACCCTCATCACTATTTAATCTGGTAATTCAACTTGTCGCTGCTGCTGCTCCTGGCATGAAAGAATATGGTAAACATATTCCCCACCAACGCTTATATTTTTCAGGAGCTACCCCTGGAGATCGCCATTCCTGACCGCCGTAATGAAAACGAAGCTCTTTTGTGCTGCTATTAATTTTCCACTACCTGTAAATTAAAGCGGGTAATCAAGTCATTCAGGGCAAAATAAAAGTGTCCCCCCGGCCAGTGGTCAGGGCGCATACGGTTAAGTAAAGTCAACACAGTCCGGATAATGTAGCCATTCCTGTGACCTTTCATCAGGGGGGTGAAGCAGCCTCGTTTACAACGCCTACAACATACACACACGTGACTTCGACGCCAGCCACCGACACCACTGATAAACGAGTCAGTAAAGCAGTGCAGCAGGGGATACCATTAACGAGGGTAGTTGGCCGATTCAGAGAGTAATTCACCGTGTATATTTGCATGGCTTCGCTGACCACAATGGACACCGAGCAGATTAAAACGCGGTCGCATTCTTTCTTCAGGGGAAGGTTAATCCAGCACCGTGTTTACTTATGGACAATGGTCAACTTAAAGTCTGCACATCAGCCCCAGCCTCGATACCCTTTCTTACCCCCAGAGAAAACCAGAAACCCACAGAAAACTCAAAGCCACCTATCCCCCTTTCTCACCCCCCATTCATGCCCCCTTGCCTCTTTGCTGACAGGTGAGAGGGCAATCGCAAGTACACGGGTTCGATTCCATGGCACAGAGAAACATTGGGGAGCTTTCTTGCATCGTTTCTGCCCCTGCCTATATAACAGTTAAACATAGATACTATGTGTTACCCGACGGTTGTGGGTTGCATCCTGGGAAAAATAAGTTTTAAAAATCTTCAGTTACTGCTTGAATGTCACGTCCTGTGCAAGAAAACAATCCAGTGTGTGTGTGTAAGAAACTCCAGTACCTGCTGGGAGTATTTAAAAGCCTTGCTAAATCTACCCCTTGCCTGCTCAGTATAACTGTCGAGCCTGTTCCCTGGCAACTCTGGCCCTTAGTCAGAGCACCTCCACCTCTTAGCAGCAACTGCAGCACCATCACCAGTGCCACCACCACCGTCGACACAATCACCAGTGCCACCACCATTGTCGACACCATCACCAGTGCCACCAACACCGTCGACACAATCACCAGTGCCACCACCATTGTCGACACCATCACCAGTGCCACCACCATCGTCGACACAATCACCAGTGCCACCACCATTGTCGACACCATCACCAGTGCCACCACCATCGTCGATACAATCACCAGTGCCACCACCATTGTCGACACCATCACCAGTGCCACCACCATCGTCGACACAATCACCAGTGCCACCACCATTGTCGACACCATCACCAGTGCCACCTCCATCGTCGACACCATCGCCACTGCCACCACCATCGTCGACACCATCCCCAGTGAAACCTCCATCGTCGACATCATCACCAGTGCCACCACCATCGTCGACACCATCACCAGTGAAACCTCCATCGTCGACACCATCACCAGTGCCACCACCATCGTCGACACCATAATCACCACTATAATCATCAAAAGTACCACCACCATCACCGTCCAGAGAACATACAAATTCCTTGGGTAATAATTCATTAGACAGTCAAGACATCTTAAAAATCTGGCTTCTGTGTTTATTGCTAATTCTTGTGAAAGATCCTATACCATGTTCAGAGACAATAAATCTCATCAGTATAAAAACACGAACATACATATCTGTATGAAGCTCAGTTACAGGTGGATGATTAGCCTTTACGTCGTTCTTGATTAATATCTTCTTACATCTGCGGTTTATTCCAATGGAATGTTCGTAAATGTGTGTGTGTGTGTGTGAGAGAGAGAGAGAGAGAGAAAGACTAGAATACACTTGACATTACTTCTCTGGATTGCAACATTGAGGCGCTACAACAGCAACCAGCTACTCTGATATCCTCAGTATCACTCTTGAGTGTTTTGGCCGACTCTTTTAGAGAGTTGGATGCGCAATCTCTTCGCGAATCTAAGATTCCTGAAGCCCCCTGAGAAGAAGGTATATTAATGAGCAGGTTCCAAATATTTTATACACTCTTAGGGACTCCATAAAGTGGCGGCTGCACCTACTCCAACTCCTCTGTGTTGCACACAGGTGTCAGTCAACCAAAATGCACATATGTAGAGTCTCACCATCGGTTTGCCATCTTCTGCTATCGTAAAGCATATGAATGCAGTACAGACGGCATAAGGCAATTAACTGTCAACAGGATACCGAAGATATCAACACTGTTGTTTACCACACAGAAGCACTGGCACCTTCTTTGTCATAATACTGATAAATACTTTACAGGAACACACAACAATGTGAAAAAAGAGGATAACAATTATTTTAAACAACATATATAAGAAGAGACCATAGTGATGCACTGAAAAAAAATGATGCCGGAAAGATACTTAAAAGTGTTTCTTAACAAAGAGTGACAGAACTCATGCAGCCAGGGCAGAGTGAAACCAGTTGTGCTCAGCAGAGGCGGAGCCAGGAGCCGAGATTCGAACCCTGCAACTACAATTAGGTGAGCGCGTGCGCGCGCGCGCACACACACACACACACACAAGTACGCAGCACCAGTTTGGAACCCACACCTAGCCAAAGACACAAAGAAACTAGAGAAAGTGCAAAGGTTTGCAACACGACTAGTCCCGGAGCTAAGGGGTATGCCTTACGAGGAAGTCCCGGAGCTAAGGGGTATGCCTTACGAGGAGAGGTTAAGGGAAATCGACCTGACGACACTGGAGGACAGGAGAGTAAGGGGGAACATGATAACGACATATAAAATACTGAGAGGAATTGACAAGGTGGACAGAGACAGAATGTTCCAGAGATGGGACACAGCAACAAGGGGACACAGTTGGAAGTTGAAGACTCAGATGAATCACAGGGATGTTAGGAAGTATTTCTTCAGTCACAGAGTTGTCAGGAAGTGGAATAGCTTGGGAAGCGATGTAGTGGAGGCAGGATCCATTCATAGCTTTAAGAAGAGGTATGATAAAGCTCACGGCGAAGGGAGAGAGACCCAGTGAAGAGGCGGGGCCAGGATCTATGACTCGACCCTTGGAACCACAACTAGGTGAGTACAACTAGGTGAGTACACCCTGACATCCCAGCTATCCCGCCTCCGGGAATCCCTATCAGAGCGGGAGGGAGTTACACGTTGAGCCGGCAGTAATCCCACCAAGTCCCTCATATTCCAAGCGATGATACCAAATCCCAATTCTCCATTCCAATTCCTAGCGCTCGATTATCACTCGAACCACAGCGCCCCAAGCCTCAGAGAGCAGCTGCTGGACGACTACCAGCCTTCGAGGCAGAGGTTATAGAGTTGCAAGTGTAGTGGTGAGCGTACGGGTGAGGGATGCGCCACTGACACCCCCAGCAGCCAGGCTAGAAGCGTATGAGTATCCAGACAGTTGCAAATCAAACACCCGATTGGAGTTTATAAGCTCCTTATTGGAGGATCCACTAGGAACACTGTGGGATCAATACGCCCTTAAGTACTGCTTCTTAACGTGATGCTTCCACCTCCTCTGATGGTGCCAGGCCGCGCCGCCTGCCACAGGCACCGCCTGCCACCATCCTTACCAGCTGCCAATTGACACCACCACCACCACTAATAGTATCAGCAGCTGTAAAATGCACTTTACTACTGATACTAGCGCTGAAAAACATGGCAGCGTTGTAAATAAAAGAACGCAAATTATACATGGGTAAAAATAAAACGGAGGGTATTAATAAAACAGGTGTAAACAAAATAATGTAAATTAGAAGGGAAAGCAAGTCTCTCAAACACATCGAAAACTTTACCTGACGAAATATTCGTGTAAATATGCAAAATGCTGCAACAAAATTAAACTAACCTAACCTCGCTAAAATTAGTGTAATATAGCTTGATCTTACCCAACCTATATTTAAATAGTCATTTAACGTCAATAATATATAAATTTTAGGACACCCAAACATTTGCGCGAATTTATTGTAACAAATTCTCCCTCCGCATGTCTGGTAGGTTAAGCCAAGTCAGCTATATTTATATATATATATATATATATATATATATATAAATAGGGTCCACCTCTGGTGTAAATTGTGGGTCCCATAGCCTCGGAGAAGTGGATAAAAAGGCTTCAAGGAAGAATATTTAGATGTCTTTCTGAAGCCATTTGAATATTCCACTTCCCCTACCACCCCATCTTTTATTAAATATATATAAAATTTATTTCAAGATACAATACATTGTCAAAATACATTAACAAGACTACAATAGTGAGTAAAACAACATAGATGACAACTCAGAGCTACATGTCAAATACTTCGTCCAGCTCCCAGGTAGTGGGCCGCGTGGCCAGAATACTGCTGGCATTTCCCCTCTGGATCGTAACACTGAGTCTCTGAAAGAGGAAGCTGGTCGCCCTGTGGTCCTTGGTTTCTATGATGAGTTTTCCACCCAGCTCCTTGAGAAACTTTAGAGCACACTTGCCCCATGCTCCATGGGTCTCCGACCCTATTGGGATGAAGTTATAGCAAGAGGGAAGGTCTTCATATTTGCGGGTCTTCTGGGTCTCCCTGTGGCTGGCAGCTCCACCCCCTTCGGCTAAGGAGTGTGGCAGGTAGGTGTCTGCCAATGTGGCAGCACAGGTGTAGTCCCAAGCAATCTGCTTACCATCCTTCCAGGGTAGCATGGTGGCTCCATCAGGACGCTTTTGACTTCCATCACACCTCTGCACTTGGGGTTCCCGTTGAGCTGGGCAACGGGCTGTGGCGAGGCTTCTCTTTATGATGTCATTGACCTCCTCATGTCTAGCATACTTCCCTTCTGATGTGTGACACACTAGACCATGAAGTCCGAATTGATCAGCCGTCGCCCTGCCGCAAATACACCTATGTTCGGTGAGTATGGGGGCGGCTAGGCGAAGAGCAACATCAATCCGAATGGCCTGTGGGTCGAGTCGAATCGAGCCGATTAGGT
Organism: Cherax destructor; assembly: GCA_009830355.1. Taxonomy (NCBI): domain Eukaryota; kingdom Metazoa; phylum Arthropoda; class Malacostraca; order Decapoda; family Parastacidae; genus Cherax; species Cherax destructor. Next base: position 281,484 of record WNWK01000652.1, on the reverse strand, counting down.
CAAACTGGTCAATTAGCAAGAACTCATTTAAAATTAAGTCCTTTCTAAAATTTTCTCTCATACGTTTAAAGATATATTTTTTTTCATTTATGTTAATGTAAAAATTTATAATTTTGTACCAAAAGAAACTTAGAAAACTTACCTAACCTTATTATAACAAGCTGCAATTTAATTTAGCCTAATCCAGATAAATATATTTTAGATAAGTTTACAATAATTTAATAATAAACAAACAATGAAATATATTTTTTTCGTTAGGTTCAGAATGATTTTTGCGAAATTATTGCATACACAAATTTTCGCTTGTCTTATATGGTAAGATAAGCGTTGCTATTTATGCCAAAATCTCTCAAGTTCTGCCTATTCGGCACGACATATATATATATATATATATATATATATATATATATATATATATATATATATATATATATATATATTACCAGAATATGCATAATAATGAACTATACACCACCAGCATGAATTAGATGGTAACCGGTCATTAACGAGTGTCAATAACGAGTTACACATGATAGGGGGGAACAAGCAAGTCTTTCTTAACCAGAGACAACTAGTGCACCCTTGTTAATCATCTGAGATAAAAGAGAGAGAGGAAGCCCAAGTAACAGGTACCTGGAGGGTCAATAAGAAGCCAGGGCCAGAGAAGTGCCTTTTAAATCTACGCCTGCTGCCAGGCGTAGATTTAAAAGCCATAAAAATAACCCCAGCATGGGTCAGAATTTAAGTGACAACCAATCAAAAGCCGTGTACCTGGGTGTGAATTACCTGACCAATCACCATCGGGGGGATTAGTCAGAAAAGAACCAATGGCAATGAAGAAGCCAGACCATCGGCCAATCACAGCCATGTGTTAAATAAGCTGTTAGGTCTCCGTGGTCTCTGCGGTCGTCACACATTGACGCACAAGATTGAAGAGAAAAAAAAAACATGGAAGAAACCCGCAATTGGCCAATTACGACTTTTCAGAGTTTACCCACGAGACTGAAAATAGTTGAGGGGTTGGGGTACCTAGCTACTACGGCAGACCTCACTAATCCGACCACCTGTGGATGATACAATCATCCCAACAGCCATCCACTGACGACGCAGACAGCGGTGAGAGTGACATGTTTGAAAGTGGCACCGCAGCGCATCTGCCACCAGGTACTAGCATGGAAGGTAAAACAGTGAAAGAAAAGGAGAAACGTATGTGTGTGTGTGTGTGGAAGGGGGGAGATGAGGTGGAGGAAAGAGAGGAACCAGTCCCTTCATTAGCTGACATGTCACCAAGGTCCCAGCGACACTTTTCTGCGGGATAATGGTGTGCAAACTTTTCCAGCGACCACCACACAAAAATACTGTTTTCACAGTCAACTTCCTCAACAGTATTTCCTAAAAATTAATTACGGTTTGTGTTTGATCAGCTACGTGGTCGGCGACAATAAATGAATATTCCCTGAAAATACAATATATATATATATATATATATATATATATATATATATATATATATATATATATATATATATATATATATATATATTATATAATATATGCATGCAAACGAGTGTAGGGTGACCAAAAAGAAAAACGAAAGTTTCTCCTTTTAAATTTAGTAATGTATACAGGAGAAGAGGGTTAGTAGCTCCTTGCTCCCGGCATTTTAGTCGCCTCTTACCACACGCATGGCTTATGGAGGAAGAATTCTGCTCCACTTCCCCATGTATACATTTCAGCTGGTTTCTGATGAAATACAGTACTGTACTTGTCCTTGTTAAAAACAATTGTGTGACTTCCATAAATCTTCACCACAAATTAATGCTGATTTTCTGTGGTATGTCTTATCTTATCTTCAGGTGTTTAATTACCCTTTTTACCGTGAGACCAGAAGTCTCCAGCTCAGTAAACCTCATCATCTCCATCTTACCATGAGATCATAAGATTAACATCACTACAACTCGGTAAACATCGCCAGCTGGTTCTCATGAGACCAGAAATCAGTAACTCCCTTCAGCTCGGCAAACATCGACAGTTGGTTCTCATGAAAGACCAGAAGGCAGCAACTGCCTCCAGCTCAGCAAACATCGCCAGCTGGTTCTCATGAAAGACCAGAAGGCAGCAACTCCCTCCAGCTCAGCAAACATCGCCAGCTGGTTCTCATGAAAGACCAGAAGGCAGCAACTCCCTCCTCCATCTCAGTAAACATCTCCAGCTGGTTCTCATGAGAGACCAGAAGGCAGCAACTCCCTCCAGCTCAGCAAACATCGCCAGCTGGTACTATCACAATAGTTGACCCTAATGGACTAGCTGTAAGCAACTCGTGGCAGGGCACTCAAGCTGCGGACCCGACAAAGCGTGAGATTCTGTTAAAATGCATCCGGGAGTAATTTAATTCAACGGTAGCATCGCTGAGGGTGCACGCCGTTCTTCCCAGGTTATTGTCAAATGTATCTGAGCGTTCAGTCTATTAACTCTGGAATTTTGCTATAATGGTAGACAGTGAATAGAATTAATAAATGCTGTACAAAAAAAATGGACAAAACTTCACTGAATCAAAGATTCTACAAAACACCTCTTGCCTCATTCGGATAAAAAAACTTCCGTGAATTAACATTACAGTCAGTGGCTGAGAATTTAGAACATGGGTGAAGCAGCGCGAGTGAGCTGACTTCCTCTTATCCAAGGGAAGATGCCAGTGTGTTCAGTGAGGTAAGAACAGCGAGAAGATTACAAGTTAGCTAAAGGAGAGAGAACTCAATTATTGCGCCTCACGCACTCTCAAGCACTTTCCCACTCTAACTACAGTACTCTCACACACTCACTCCTAAACTCTCACAACTTGTAAAGACCGAGTGTTAGGCAGCATCATTTTTTTGACAACGAATGACTGCAGTTTGTACACCGGTACACCGGTGTCGGTTCACGTCGTTAAGAGCGTTGACTGGCGCACACGTCTCTGGTAACAACTCTGGAACATTACTACCGTTGGCGTTGCTCTTGTATAAATCATGGATACTCTTAGCTACTCTCTTGGTACAGTTTCTCAAGACCCAAGACTGATATTCAAGTTACGAGATGTTTGTGAAGATTTTACATCACTCCTCAAGACTTAAAGACCGTGTCAGAATATCAAAGGCTGAACTTATCGAGCCTTAAAACGTTTCTAAAGACTCTATATCATTCCTAATTGGTACAAACCAAAGACTTACGAACATTCCTTAACTCAAGACTTTTTAAAAGACTCTGAAACCCGTTCGTTGTCAATTAGCAAGTATGTACTCATTTAAAATTAAGTCCTTTCTAAAATTTTCTCTTATACATTTAAAAATACATTTTTTCCATTTATGTTACTATAAAAATTAATGATTTTGTACCAAAAAAAAATTAAGAAACTTACCTAACCTTATTATAACAAGCGCAATTTAATTTAGCCTAATCCAACCAAATATATTTTATATAACTTTACAATAATTTAATAATAAGCAAACACAATGAAATATATTTTTTACGATTATATATAATATATATATATATATATATATATATATATATATATATATATATATATATATATTTTATTAACACATCGGCCGATTCCCACCAAGGCAGGGTGGCCCGAAAAAGAAAAACTTTCATCATCATTCACTCCATCACTGTCTTGCCAGAGGGGTGCTTTACACTACAGTTATAAAACTGCAACATTAACACCCCTCCTTCAGAGTGCAGACACTGTACTTCCCATCTCCAGGACTCAAGTCCGGCCTGCCGGTTTCCCTGAATCCCTTCATAAATGTTACTTTGCTCACACTCCAACAGCACGTCAAGTATTAAAAACCATTTGTCTCCATTCACTCCTATCAAATACGCTCACACATGCTTGCTGGAAGTCCAAGCCCCTCGCACACAAAACTTCCTTTACCCCCTCCCTCCACCCTTTCCTAGACCGACCCCTACCCCGCCTTCCCTCCACTACAGATTTATACACTCTCGAAGTTATTCTGTCTCGTTCCATTCTCTCTACATGTCCGAACCACCTCAACAACCCCTCCTCAGCCCTCTGGATAATAGTTTTGGTAATCCCACACCTCCTCCTAATTTCCAAACTCCGAATTGTCTGCACTATATTCACACCACACATTGACCTCAGACATGACATCTCCACTGCCTCCAGCCTTCTCCTCATTGCAACATTCATCACCCATACTTCACACCCATATAAGAGTGTTGGTATAACTATACTCTCATACATTCCCTTCTTTACTTCCATGGACAAAGTTCTTTGTCTCCACAGACTCCGAAATGCTCCACTCACCCTTTCTCCCTCATCAATTCTATGATTCACCTCATCCTTCATAGACCCATCTGCTGACATGTCCACTCCCAAATATCTGAATACATTCACCTCCTCCATACTCTCTCCCTCCAATCTGATATCCAATCTTTCGTCACCTAATCTTTTTGTTATCCTCATCACCTTACTCTTTCCTATATTCACTTTCAATTTTCTTCTTTTACACACCCTACCAAATTCAGCCACCAACACCTGCAACTTCTCTTCAGAATCTCCCAAAAGCACAGTGTCATCAGCAAAAAGCAACTGTGACAACTCCCACTTTGTATTTAATTCTTTATCTTTTAACCCCACACCTCTTGCCAAGACCCTCGCATTCACTTCTCTTACAACCCCATCTATAAATATATTGAACAACCACGGTGACATCACACATCCTTTCTAAGGCCCACTTTTACTGGGAAATAGTCCCCTCCCTCCTACAAACTCTAACTTGAGCCTCACTATCCTCATAAAAACTCTTCACTGCTTTCAGTAACCTACCTCCTATTCCATACACCTGCAACATCTGCCACATTGCCTATATATATATATATATATATATATATATATATATATATATATATATATATATATATATATATATGTGTGTTTATTTTCAATATTTGAAGATTATGCACAAAATTTCGCTGTTTATTCGGCAGAAAGTTCTTTAGCTAACGTTGGTTTGGCTTATTCAGCACGACATAATATATACATATATATTACACACACGAGATATAGTGGAAATGTAAAAAGAGGATAACGCTGCCAAGAGAGCCTCCTCTTGGCCCTGGAGGAGCGTGCCATGGCACTTGGGGTACATACACACCATTTCCACGAGGCTCTAGAGGAGAACTCGTTATTGAGCCGCCATGAATATACTCCGTGTGTACCTCCCACATTGAAGCCTCAGTCACCATTATGTGGAGGTAATGGCATTGGCTCCCTCACTTCATGCCCCTTCCCTCCCTCTATGTAGTTTCCCTCTCTCCCTGCATGCAACTTCCTTACCTCCCTCCTTCCCACTATGCAGGCTTCATACCTCCCTCCCTTCTTCCTTTTCTACGTGTAGCTTCACATCCTGCAACCCTCTCAGTAGCTTCCTTTTCTGTAACTTCCTCCCTTCCTGTAGCCTTCTTTCCTTCCTGTAGCCTTCTTTCCTTCCTGTAGCCTTCTTTCCTTCATTCAGCCTGTGTTTCTTTAATAAGTAAACTAAGTTAGTGCTCTCTATTTTTCCTTAAGTTTAAAGAGAGGATGTTGAAAAGCCTCGCAAGCTTCTTGTCTACGGACCAACACATTAGTTTACTTACTGAATCTCTGTTTTTTAAATGTGGTTATTTTGTCGTCACCCAAGTTAGGTTAGGTAAGCTTTGTCAGGAAACAGGTCATATGATGACCCGCAGCTGGAGCTTTTGGACATCTGACCGAGGCCTTCCGTTGGCTTACCCGTCCACCCCTTTAATAATTAAGGCTATAATTATAACCATTTTTGTTTGCCATCAACCACTCCTCCTGTCATACAGTCTGGTTGAAAAAAATCGGGAGGGGGAATTAGAATCTTGTGGGTTATAGTTGTTTTCGGCAGAATTTGAATCTTCTAGGTGTCTAGAATGATAAAGAACGTCGCAGAAATATGTTAACAAGAATGAAGAGCCATTCTCATTAAAAAATGCGTGTTTTTCTGCAAAAAAAAAAATAATAATTAAATAACTATATATATATTACCAATTTCTTGAAGGGGGAGGGGGGTGAATATTCTAATCTTTAGGGGATCCCAGTAGTTTGATAGATATTCTCCCTTGATAGACGGAACTTTAAGATCATCACTAAGATCACTCACAATAGTAAAACATGAATAACTGTAACAATATACAAGATCGCTGTATCAAGTAAATAATCTTGGGTGCTAGAATCTCCTTCGCAGCTTAACCTGTACAATAGAATATCCAATCGAAGCTAAACCCGGCTGTTGCAACAACAGAGTATATCACTTTACCTACACAAAGCCAGTAAACCATTCTGAACAGCGGCAACATGACCCGTGCAAGAACCATAACACGAGCATCACCACCAGTGCCAGTCTGGCCTCCCTTCACCCAGTAATACCAGACACATCCAACCTATATACCAGAGAGAGAGAGGAGAGAGAGAGAGAGAGGAGAGAGAGAGAGAGAGAGAGAGAGAGAGAGGGGAAGAGAGAGAGAGAGAGAGAGACAGAGAGAGAGACAGAGAGAGAGAGACAGAGAGAGAAGACAGAGAGAGCAGAGAGAGACAGAGAGAGAGACAGAGAGAGAGACAGAGAGAGACAGAGAGGGAGACAGAAGAGAGGACAGAGAGAGAGAGTACAGAGAGAGAGAGAGAGAGAGACAGAGAGCAGATGAGAGCAGAGAGAGACAGAGAGAGAGACAGGAGAGAGGACGAGAGAGAGACAGAGAGAGAGAGACAGAGAGAGACAGAGAGGCAGAGAGAGCAGAGACGAGAGAGACAGAGAGAGAGACAGAGAGAGAGAGAGAGAGAGAGACAGAGAGAGAGACAGAGAGAGTGCACGAGAGACAGACAGACAGACAGAGTGTACTTGTTCTCACGCTGACAATTCTATCACCTTGTCCCCTCACGTACCTGTCACCTTGCCCCATGCATACCTGTCACCTTGCCTCACGTACCTGTCACCTTGCCTCACGTACCTGTCACCTTGCCTCTCGTGTATTTATTCATAAGTGATGACACCCTGAATGAACAACAGGTAGACAAACAGGGTTATGGACGTAGGCTGAATACCTGCCTCGCTGGTCAGCAAGAAGCACTGTTGCAATAAGATACCAGACATATTAAGTAAATATCCTACATGTTCTTGCAACAGATAACACAAACTGAACATATAAATCAAGTTCTGAAGATATAAATCCTAATTCCTAGACCTTTTGTGTATCTGTACGCTCTTGCGCTGCCCTCCACAGGATGGATATGGAATACAGACTAAACTAGCAGTTTCGGAGGCAAAATCTAAAAAAAAAAAAAAAAGCGTCATGGCAAATTGACTCGATGCATGATGCAAATTAAGGTCTCATCAGTGCCACACATCTGGACTGAGAGGCAGGGAGACAGAGATGCATGAAGCAATCAAGAATGCCTTTGAACCACTTCTCTACTCAGCCAGCTTCTCCGATCAGGTCCCTTCCCACTTTTACCTCTCCCCTAATTTAAAGGAAGAGCTTCGTGGGAGGGAATTTTAATGATTGTAATGAAGTCACTCCTGCAAAGTAGTAGTGTCTTGGGAAGCAAGACAAGGGCTTCAATAAGACGGTCTTACAGTAGTGTCTTGGGAAGCAAGGGCTTCAATAAGACGGTCTTACAGTAGTGTCTTGGGAAGCAAGACAAGGGCTTCAATAAGACGGTCTTACAGTAGTGTCTTGGGAAGCAAGACAAGGGCTTCAATAAGACGGTCTTACAGTAGTGTCTTGGGAAGCAAGACAAGGGCTTCAATAAGACGGTCTTACAGTAGTGTCTTGGGAAGCAAGACAAGGGCTTCAATAAGACGGTCTTACAGTAGTGTCTTGGGAAGCAAGACGAGGGGCTTCAATAAGTTTTGTATAAGTCACCAGCAGTCTCCACAAGGGCGAGCAATACAGGAAATAATGAACAATAACATTCTTTCCCTTGCAGAGCAAGACTATTTATAAACACAAATCGTCACCAATAGCAACACCAACACCATGACAACAGTTTAGTATCAACACTGTCACGAGGTAAATTATCATCGCCTAAAGCGACAAAAAGATAAAAATCAGTGCCAACAACACACTAAAATTAAAATAACAATCATTGTAAGCAACACCAGAACACTCGTCAACATCACAAATACATCACTGAGGAGCAGCAGCAACACCAGAACACTCGTCAACATCACAAATACATCACTGAGGAGCAGCAGCAACACCAGAACACTCGTCAACATCACAAATACATCACTGAGGAGCAGCAGCAACACTAGCATAATCACCATTAAGATATACTCATCCAGAGTTATACCTCTGTGAATAACATATAATTAAAATTTGCATTAATATGTAACTACGTCAGGGATCAAACAATGCTTGTTTAGGTACCAGCTAGACGAGACACTAACAAAAACAATGAAAACAACGACAACTATGATGACTACAAGGAAAACGCCAGCAAGAAAAAGACTAGGACAACAAGGAACAATAAAGGAGAGGAGGAGAATGAGCAGGAAGCCACACTCATTACTTATCATCGCCATGAGAGGGAAGTTAGCGACGGTGATAGCGAAGTGTGTTCCAGTGGACCGCATAAGCCGACACTTAATTTAGACTTAGTGGGGTTTACCAAGTCTCTCTCTGGTCTTAGCTAGATGATTACACCGGCAGGGAGGCGGGGGAGCATGGTGAGAGAGGGAAGGAAGAACGGAGAGGAAACGGTGGACAGGATGATAGGAGAAACAGTAAGTATGATAGTACATGACATGATACTCAGCCAAAGACCTTACACGCCCCATGAAGGAACAACCACGGTCTGGCTACTTCTGTATAGATAGGTGAGGCAAGAATAGTAAAGCAGAAGGTTCTATCCTCACTCTCTACTCCCTCGACTGGAAATAACGAGTGCATAGAAATATAAATGAAAAAGTGAGCATACAGTTGGAACATCAATTACTAAGGCTACTACTGATATCAGCACTCGAACTATTACTAATTATGGTAAATGTTGTAAAGTAGTGCCCGAACACAAGTCAGAGCTCCCGTTCCTCCCCTCTCTTTACACACATCGCCAGCACTTGTAAAGTATCTAATCAGCCTCTATAATGTATCTATTTTAACCCCATAGTTACAAAGTTCTATCGTATGCGGTTCTTAAAGATATGAATTAGTTCAGTGTTCTGTATAACTGTTTAATAAATATATTTAACCCACGTTTGTTTTGGACCTCTTCCCTCGAAGTTGCATGTCACTGATTTTTGTTATAGCATAACCTTGCCTAAGTGTTTTAAATTTGTTTATCTGTTTCAATTAGGCTGCCTCGAGGTTTGCCTCGAAGTTTGCCTCGCAGGCTGCCTCGAGGTCTGCCTCGAAGTCTCCTTTTCCTAAATGAGAATAGATGAAACACTATGACAATAAGAGTCCGGTTCACTATGCTGCACCTCTCCAGTATATCTTCGACTTTTACGTAATATGGAAGACCGAAAGTGAGCAGCATATTGAAGCAGCGGTCCGAAAAGAGTCAAAAAGTGTCAATATTGTTTCATATGTTTTGTACTCGAAAATTCCAGCAACGTAACTTTGCCTTCCGTTAACTTTGTTGTTCGCACTTACTCACTATTCGCTATACTTTAATATATTTTTTCACACATTTGTGTCAAATAAGGCAGTAGTTGGAGACATGTCCTGCTTCCCATTTTTTGAAGTACTGGAGTGATATTAGGAAGCTTCCATTAACTAGGCACTTTGTGACGTAACTGGTTTAAAAAAAGACAAGTTGAAGAATAAGACACTTGTGCAACATTTGGGAATCTTTGAGGAAACGTATCGTCACACTGTGGCTTCTTCAGTCCAATACAGCGGTGAGAGCTGAGGTAACGAGTCAGTCCGCCTGGAGTCGATGTATTCAGTTTATCAAGATTACCTCATTTGCCTCATCTTTCAACGTTCATCTTCTTTTCTTCTTTGTATTGAACTGAAGAAGCAACTGGCTGGCGAAACGTTTTTTAAATAAAGATTTCCAAATGTTGCACAAATGTCTGATTCTTCAACAAGGCATTTTGTTTTCTTTTGTTGATTTGAAGAAAATTGTTGTTTGTGAGTAAGGTTGGTAGTTCGTCTGACCTGGATGATTCCTTTATGTTCTGCTGCTCTCGGTATTTCAACGTCTCCAGGATAGTTTCCCTAAAACCTAGTGCTATCTTCAGTCCTCACAAAAAATTTGTAAGAGATGAAACCAACACCTAACCATCGCTGAAATTGTGTGTGTGTGTGTGTGTGTGTGTGTGTGTGAGAGAGAGAGAGAGAGAGAGAGAGAGAGAGAGAGAGAGTTAAAAGGGTTAAGAATGGGGGACGGGATAGAGGTGAGAGATGCTTATAGTAACTTTAAACGTGAGAAATTAAGTGAAAATTCGGTATTTATATATCGTGCACCAAGATGGGGAAGAGAGTACACAGGCTTGTATTGTACGTCCAGGTTTGCTCATTTATAATCTCACAGAGCCCCTGTGATCAGTGCTCAGCACTCTCGATGCTCAGTCCTCCACCACTCTGATACCTGCCTTTTACACTCGTCCAGTCCAAGGTGGTGTTAACACTTGATCACCTAACCTCGTCACCACCTCTAACATGAACCCTAGCTCTCTCACTCCCCCCTCCCCTCATCGCTGCTGTTTCAACACTTTTCCACCTCTAAGATACTTCAGATTTTCTTCCCGTCATACTTCTTCTCTCCCTTTCTCATCCATCCTCCTTCCCTCTGCTTCCTCACTTAAAGATATCTTCACTGCATCATCTCTCTCTCCCCGTGGTGCCTCCAGCTTCTAGTTTACACTGACTGACCAAATATCAACATATCTGGTCAGTTTTTCACCAGGCTCTAGGGGCTTCCTCGAATTTTCGCCTCGGTAATAATGTGGCATTTAATACTGCAGCCCCAGAGATGAGGGGAGACCCAAGTGTTGGAGAGGAGAGAGCCAGGTGTAGGAGAGGGGAGAGCCAGGTGTGGGAGAGGGGAGAGTAATGTATACGAGAGGGGAGAGTGACGTATAGGAGAGGGGAGAGCCAGGTATGAGGAGGGAAGGGGAAGGCAGGTGAGGGAGAGGGTAAGAGTGAAAGAAATGAAATAAGTTCCTCTCAGCACTGACCTTCACACTTCTGGAGTCAAGCATCTCTCAGCACTGACCTTCACACTTCTGGAGTCAAGCATCTCTCAGCACTGACCTTCACACTTCTGGAGTCAAGCATCTCTCAGCACTGACCTTCACACTTCTGGAGTCAAGCATCTCTCAGCACTGACGTTCCCTGACATTCACACGTCAAGAGTCAAACATTCAATGTATAATGCCAACTTTCTGGCCTCTTAGCGCTGGAGCTTCCACCACATTAAGTGTAAGAAAGCAACACCAGTCCTTCAGTAGGAACCTGTCATCACCAGTCCTTCAGTAGGAACCTGTCATCACCAGTCCTTCAGTAGGAACCTGTCATCTCCAGTCCTTCAGTAGGAACCTGTCATCACCAGTCCTTCAGTAGGAACCTGTCATCTCCAGTCCTTCAGTAGGAACCTGTCATCTCCAGTCCTTCAGTAGGAACCTGTCATCTCCAGTCCTTCAGTAGGAACCTGTGATCTCCAGTCCTTCAGTAGGAACCTGTCATCTCCAGTCCTTCAGTAGGAACCTGTCATCTCCAGTCCTTCAGTAGGAACCTGTCATCTCCAGTCCTTCAGTAGGAACCTGTCATCACCAGTCCTTCAGTAGGAACCTGTCATCACCAGTCCTTCAGTAGGAACCTGTCATCTCCAGTCCTTCAGTAGGAACCTGTCATCTCCAGTCCTTCAGTAGGAACCTGTCATCACCAGTCCTTCAGTAGGAACCCGTCATCTCCAGTCCTTCAGTAGGAACCTGTCATCTCCAGTCCTTCAGTAGGAACCTGTCATCTCCAGTCCTTCAGTAGGAACCTGTCATCTCCAGTCCTTCAGTAGGAACCTGTCATCTCCAGTCCTTCAGTAGGAACCTGTCATCTCCAGTCCTTCAGTAGGAACCTGTCATCTCCAGTCCTTCAGTAGGAACCTGTCATCTCCAGTCCATCAGTAGGAACCTGTCATCTCCAGTCCTTCAGGAGAGAGTAGTCACCTACACAGTACCTGATGAAATGTCTCCTCCACTGACTGAGAATTAACGAGTGATTAGTTTCGGTTTTTTTTTTTTTGCAGTTTATTCTGTACCAAAATTAATTATAATTTTTACTTTAATCCGTTGTCTCTTCTAGTTTATCCAGCTCCCTCTGCCATCTTAACTCTTTCATCCTTTTTCTTTACCCTGCAACTACCGACAATTCCTTCAGCTCCCCACCCACCCATCTACTCCGCAGTATCGTCAGCTGCCAGCCCCTTCGAGCCATCCCTTCAAGTTACCCCTCAGCTAGCCACCCCCTCATACCTTCCCTTCCCGTAAGCTCCTCAGCCACACCTGGACCATCCCTCAGCTCTCCCTAAACACTAGTCATTTAAACACTGCCCTAAGCACCTGAGCCCCCTACTCCACTCTCGTGGACTGCCAGTGTCAGTGGACGGCCAGTGTCAGGGTCAGTGGACGGCCAGTGTCAGGGTCAGTGGACGGCCAGTGTCAGGGTCAGTGGACGGCCAGTGTCAGGGTCAGTGGACGGCCAGTGTCAGGGTCAGTGGACGGTCAGTGTAAGGGTCAGTGGACGGTCAGTGTAAGGGTCAGTGGACGGCCAGGGTCGGGGGGCAAGCCGCCCATCAACGAGCGTCTTGTGTAAAAGGTCAGTCGAGGACAAACAAAATGCTGCCCCTTGATTGGTGGAGGCCGTGACCCAGGCATGGCTATCTCCATTACCCAGATTGAACCTTTCATACCAAACGTGAAGTGAAGACGAGCGATATTTCCAGCCAACGTATGGCTTTTGTCTGTGACGTCTCCACCACTGATGGATCACTGACGCTGGCTGATGGATACAAGCTGGTCTGAGGCTGATGGCTGGTATAAGACTTAAAATGCTAGTATGAGGCTAATGAATGATAGCTGGTCTGAGGTGTTTTGGTTTGTGGCTGACAGATGATGACAGCTTTATGGTAGATGATGGGTGGATGCTAGTCACTGAGAGTTAGTGACTCACCACTGGCGATGGAGTGAATGCTACAAGAGTGTTACTGATCATGAAGTATTAAGACTTGCTCTTAAAACTTCATGAGAGGAGAATGGAAAAAAATAAAATATAAGGAAACCAGACCACAAAACACGTGGCCGTGACGGGATAAGAAACAACCTAAAATTTTCTGAAAATGAGAAACGAAGGTAAAGAACCTTACTAGATTATGGGGACCTAAACATGAATGTAGGGAGCCTACTCAGAATTGTATTTCAAGTACGTGGGGAGAAAATATATAAAAAAGGTCACAAAACAAGAACAGAAATCTAGGATAAACAGAAAAGCTAGAAATGTCTATACAAGGGTCATAAAAAAAACTTAAAGAATATTTGAAAATGATAAACCATCAAAGGTTAAAAGATCACTAAATCTTCTCCACACCCACATGAAGAAAATGACTGTGAAAAACTATAACGTTACACATATAATAGACAAACTTATGAGGAAGTTTTGGTCCGACTTGCACCATTAAGTAGTCCCCTCCACTTCAATTTCAGTACCAAAGTCGTCACGAACATTTTGATCTTCTCAGGTTTATATGTGTGAATTCCTCTCCTTAGGACACCTCTAGAGAAGACGTTTCCGCCCTTGGAGCTTGAGCATTTTAACTACATATATTTGAAGTGATCAAAGTGCAGGGACTGAAGCTCTTCAATAATGGTGTCCTACGTAAATGCATTTGTGTCCATTTCCCTCAAGTTGTCTACAGTCATTTGTCTTCTTTATGTGTCTGATCTGGTGACGCTTTCCTGCTGGCGTCGCCTACATCAAGATGGTCCTTACCTATAATGTGTATGTTCTAAATATTTATTTTTTAGGGTTTCTGAACGCATTTTATTTTTTTTTAGTTGCCATGTTTTGTACCTACCACTGAAGTTACACGGTTATTTAATTTATGTGGTGGATTTGTTACAGTGGTGTCTTTGTACACGGTTTGCAGTCTCAGCCTGCCCCCACCCTCCCTCTCTCTCTCTCTCTCTCTCTCTCATTATTTTCCATATGTTAGAAGTGGACTATCACTCACATACCTGACCACGTTTGCAGCCTCTTCAAGTCTCCCTTGAGTGTCTTCCTGTGTCTCTGGTTGTCATCTTGACAGGTGTGTCTTACCTCAAACTTACAACATAATGAACGAAAATTATTGATCACTGAAGCCGATGAAAGACACCGCACTAATATACACACATCTGTTTAGTAAATCACCTTACGAATCTCACAAAGCATCGTGAATGTCTCAATTATTCATAACAGGGAGATGCAGTGTTCCAAGTGAGTGCAGGAACTCTCAGCATGTGTGAATTATACCAGTCATCAGCAGTGTTGCCATCACGAAGGGTCAACACCAGAAGTTTTACCATCACGGAGGATTAAGTGTAAAGCAGCGCATCTCATCAGTATCTCAGAACATTAAGGACCCCCCCCCCCGCAACACCAACAACCACGCTACAACTACACCACCACCGTCACAACACTACCACCTGCACCACTACCAACTAAAACATCACCATTTACCACCACCACCACTTACCACTACCAGCAGTACAGGTAATGAGCACTGGTCAGGAATGTAGCCCCATGCTGCCACTAACTGATACAGACGTAACATTTGATAGGCCATGTAAATCAATCATATACCTGACCCACCATAGATACCTGATAGTTACACCAAGCCAGTAACACTTCGCACGCACACTCAAAACACTTTATATTATACCTTCAATTCATCCATTTCAACCAAGGTGTCTGTGTGTGTGTGTGTATATATATATATATATATATATATATATATATATATATATATATGTGTGTGTGTGTGTGTGTGTGTGTGTGTGTGTGTGTGTGTGTGTCGTGCCGAATAGGTAAAAACTTGTCAACTGACAAGAAATTTAAAATTAAGTCCTTTTTAAAATGTTCTCTTATACGTTTAAAGATATATATTTTTTCATTTATGTCAATGTAAAAATTAATAATTTTGTACCAAACGACCTTAGAAAACTTACCTAAAATTATCACAAGCGGAATTTAATTTAGCCTAATCCAACTAAATATATTTTAGATAAGTTTACAATAATTCAATAATAAACGAACAATGAAATAGATTTTTTTCGTTAGGTTCAGAATGATTTTTGCGAAATTATTACATACACAAATTTTCGCTTGTCTTATATGACAAGAAGAGCGTTGCTATTTAAGCCAAAATCGCTAGATTTATCACTTCGCCACGACATATATATACATATAACAACAACAGAATAAATGACACCTTAATGATGTGAATAACTTTATTACCCACAACGTTTCACCCACACAATGGATAACTTTATTAACCTCAAAGTTGATCTCACTGGCTTGATAAAGCCAGTGATAAACCCACTAAGTGTGCGAAACACTGTTGTTAATAAAGGTATCTACAGCATCTAGAAGCCATTTACTCCACCGCAGTCAAAACACTGGCAGAAAATGTGAGCGCTTTCATGTGTTTCCACACATCCTCTGAGGATCTAAAGACAAAAATAAGTCACCACATTTTACAGATTTCAATGAATTTTGTGTCGTAGCACACTGAATGTAACATTTATTTTTATTTTTACTACACTCAATTCACTACTTGAAAGAGATGAGAAAATGTTACGTAGGGAGCAGCGATAACATTCTTTTATCGGCCGTCATTCACTGAAAATGAGCTGAGGTAGGATAACAGCTATTAACCTATAAACGAGACGAGATAGGATACCAGGGGGGCCACCACCAGCAACAGCCTGGTTGACCAGACAAGCACCAGACGAGCCAGACCCAGGGCCGAGCTCGTGGAGTAGAAAAACTCTTGAAACTCATCAAAGGTATAATATATATATATATATATATATATATATATATATATATATATATATATATATATATATATATATATATATATAACCGGTTTCGAGAGGTTGTCTACTGTCGCAGCCAAGCCTGGGGCTAGGCTTTTCTGTCGATTGCCTGGTTCGACCAGGCTGTTGCTGTTGGCGGCCCGCTAGCCCACATCTCAGTCATAGGCTGGTTGAATTGGCACTTAGTGGAAAGAGTGATCTAGTTTCCTCTTGAAAACCTCTACATTTGTTCCGGCGATGTTTTTGATATCTGACGGTTAAATAGTGTTGGACCACGGATGTTGATACATTGTTCTCTTACTGTGCCCATGGCGACCCTGCTTTTCACTGGGTCTATTGTATACCTCATCTCTCTTCCTCCAAGTACGTTGTTATGGTAGTGTGTAGATCGGGGACTAAGTCCTCTAGTATCCTCCATGAATATTTTGTGAATACTTTGTTGCAGAGAAAATTCCATAGACTGTAAGGCATTCCCGGTAGTTTAGATGCTTTGCTGACTATGCTGGCAGTAAATGCTCTAAATCTTTTCCAGCTCTATCTCTCCTTCCTTAAAAAAGTCGCCAACCAAAAATATTCTAAAAGATAGAACTGCACAAGTGATGTGATTAATGTCACTATTGGCATTTATTTTGTTTTGAAAGTTATCATTATTCACCCCGTCAATTTTTTATTGGCTCTTACGATGGATATAACAACCGAGAACTTACGTGTTTTAAACGTTCCTTCCCATCAAGGGAGGTACCTTGATGCTGCTGAGGGGATCTTTATTTAGGGAATTGGAGTGATCCTCCTCTTCATTTGGATCGAACCTGAATGTCTCCCATTCTCCAGGTGCTATATAACCCCTACGAGTTTAGGGCTTCCTCCTGATTAAAAAATATGTTCCTTACGTTCTATGAGATGGTTATCCTGTGTTCCGTATACAGTGTTCTTGTTTATCTGTTACGTATCAAGTATTCCTGTTAAATTATCCTGTTCTGTAATCAGTGTTCGTATTAAGTTCTGTATCTAGTGTTCCTGTTAAGTTCTGTATCTAGTGTTCCTGTTAAGTTCTGTATCAAGTGTTCCTGTTAAGTTCTGTACCTAGTGCTCCTGTTGAGTTCTGTATCCAGTGTTCCTGTTGAGTTCTGTATCTAGTGTTCCTGTTAAGTTCTGTATCTAGTGTTCCTGTTAAGTTCTGTATCTAGTGTTCCTGTTAAGTTCTGTACCTAGTGTTCCGGTTCAGTTCTGTATCCAGTGTTCCTGTTAAGTTCTGTATCCAGTGTTCCTGTTAAGTTCTGAATCTTGTGTTCCTGTTAAGTTATGTATCTAGTGTTCCACTCATTGTTCAGCACCAGTGGCACTACTCATCCCTACGATGTCATCTACATTACACATCACCCAACAAATCCTGCATCTGCATAACCTAACATCAGTCTCCATCGTGCAACATAAATCAATTCTGTGTAGTTTGCAAAATTTCGTCTTGCCACCTTCGGATAGATAAAACCCCACTTTGTCTAGCCAAGCCACAAGAGTCACCACCCCACCTCTGACAATAATAAGCCTCGCATTAAAACCTAATGTCTTTTTGCTATTTTATAATGTTGGATTTACCGTCTCTGTTAGTCCAACATGAAGCAGCTATGTTTCATTAATTCTTAGTGAGGTGGTCGACTCTTTGACTCTCTTCAGGAAAGGTTCAATCTCAGGAAGAAGGATCGAGCTTTCGTTGTTCCATAAAACTATTTAATACTCATATTACATTCTTTGGGGAAGGGCTAAACTCGAAGGGACCATAAAACACCTCGCAGAATGGAAGGCATTCAGGCTCGATTCAAGGAATTTGAGAACAGGTCCAATTGCTTATATCCAGAGCCCTTCAGCAGCATCAAGGAGCCTCCCTCGAGGAAGAAGGGAAGTTACTGTACAAAAATATAGTTAACAGCATATGGTTGATGCCCAACCATCAAGTGAACCCACCACCTTCCTCTTGTTGATGTTATAAAGACTGGCGCTACACTTGTATTTAAACTGGAGTCACTACTGGTAACCCTCCTTTTATACTCACACCACCAGTTTAATTTAAATTAAAACCTTTTTTTTTTTTACTTAGTGCCAACAGCTGTATTTGGTGCAAATTTTTATATGTACCAACAATTTTATTTAGTGCCAGGTTTTTAAGACGTGCCAACAATTTTATTTATTGCTAAGTTTTTTATATGGTGCCAACAGTTATTTTATTTTTGCACTACATCTTTCTAGGTGTCAAGTTATTTATTTGGTGAGAACAGTTTTTACTTGGTGCCACCACCTTTTAACTGGCACCATCACCACCTGTCTTAAACTCAACCTGTTACAACTTGTTTACATTAATTTTGCAATGATCTTATTTTTTGGTAAGTCACAACGTAATTGGCTTCTTAATGTCAGAATCACTTGTTTCTTACTACGTAACTATGATAACATCAACTTCATTAATTCTTGAAAACTGGCGCCTCCCTCTTTCTCTGGCATCATCTTACAATACCCATGATATAACGCCATTATTATCAGGGGTGTTGGTATTGACAAGTATCGGAAAACTGAGTAATGGTATCGGTAAAAAAAAACACGAATTGTCCTGTCACTATTAACCTAAATTCTTGTAAGCGGAGCCGCCTCCTTGGCGCCTGTCTTAAAATTAACATCCCCCTCCAATTACCTTAATGGGTGAGGTGACTGACATTACTGCCAACTTCATTCCACCAACTTGAATGATTTGTAATAATTGTTAAGTATAACAATGTGTGGAGCGCTGGAACTTGCCAAGACGAACGAACTTTCTTGAACGAGGTGACGACGAGATCTTTGTTATTTAGCAGAGATCGTGACCACCAGTTATTTGTGTGTTAAACAGCTAGCAGGAGTTAATGAGGCGTGGCTGTGAGGGGGTAGATGCTGCGGGGCCAGACTGTAGCGCTGATGATTGTGTAAACACGGCCGCCAGCCTCACTGGATCACCTCCTCTCCCCTCCCGGAGTGTACAGTGCGTGAAGAATGCATGACCTGCAGCTCTACTTCATTCCCAGGCCTCGAACCCGCGCTCATTGCTCCTGGGCGGTGAAAACGGCAGAGTAACGACAGCTTATCACTTGAGATTTGGGGAATATTAAAACTCACAGCTAATTATCCTAGAGTGTTGACATGGACAACAAATGCTGGCTGCCAGGGTAGCAAAGGCTCGCACACGCACACACACACACACACACATACATACACACATAAATATTGCCTGTCGCGCACGCACAACTTACAACATCGTAAATATCTTATGATAATCATAACAAGCCAACAATACAAAGAGCATATAAATCTCTACATTAAAAGCATATTATAAATTAAATGCGTTGCTTTTTTTTGGTCGACCAATCAATATATGCTGGGATACTCTTTTAATCAGGCATGGAAAATATTCTGGTGGGTGGGTAACCCTGAGAGCATTGTCTGGCTGATTGCAGCAAGCACTGACGTGAACACACAACCATTCATTTGGGATTATTTACACTGTGGCCCGGGCTTAATTTGTGAGTAGTGAGTGTATGTCAATTTGGTGTCAATATCTGTTGAAGCGTTTCAATTCGAGCATGGATATCAGGCTGTGTACAGGGGAGACAGGCAGGGATGACCAGGGCGCGTTATTAGCGACTGCGCTTGGGAAAAAACATGCCTTCTTCTACGCCCCGCCCACGAAGGAACCAGCCACTAGGGGCCAGCCAGCGGAGAATGTAGCAGCCAATCGCGTGCAGCGTCCGTCCAAGTGGGAGGAGTTACGGAAAATGGTTCAACCCATGGTGATTTTTTTTCACATTGTCGAATGCACTCTCGTCTAACCAAACACAGAGGATGATGAAGGGGGCTTACACCAGTATGGCCAGAAGAGACTAGCTTACCCTCTCCTGGCTGTATTTCCAACACGAATATTACACAGTACAAGTTGTGTCTAGCACAATCAATACAACAACACGAGAGCTTCTAGGTGTACTCACCGACAGCGCTATAGTGCGACAAGTTGAGACGCAGAAGAAGAGTGTATATTAGCCGGGACAAGAGCTGAGTAAGAGGTAACTGGAGCCCAGCATGATGTAACACTCACTGGTGAATGGGAGGCAGCTGGAGAGGACTGAAGCGAGGCTGGCCAAGAGTCTAGGAGCAGCAAGCAGGCCAGAGTGGTCACACACACACAGCTACCACGGCTGTTGCCTCCGCCCAAGAGCTTTTAGGCCCAGCTCATGAAGAGACCCGCGCTACACAAAATGGCTTGAAGGAGACCAGATGCAGAAAAGCATCAACGTAAAACCAACTACACTTCATCTGAGTAGAGAATATCAACAAG
This sequence comes from Cherax destructor, assembly GCA_009830355.1. Taxonomy (NCBI): domain Eukaryota; kingdom Metazoa; phylum Arthropoda; class Malacostraca; order Decapoda; family Parastacidae; genus Cherax; species Cherax destructor. The sequence continues at coordinate 261,042 of WNWK01000652.1, read as the reverse complement.
GAACTGGATTGCACTTCATTTTTTTAAGAGGCTAGTGATACATCTTACGACGGAAACAAGTTTTTAACATTTTCGTTGCATTAATTCTAAACAGAATATGAAAAGAATAAAAATCACAATAAATTCGCCTAAGGAATAAATGAGCCGTTTCGAAAAAAAAATTATCTATTAAAAACTGGTTGCTGATAGTATATCCTTCGTTGCAAAACTTAGCATTGCATTTTGTATGATTTATTAAATCCTATTCATGGAAAATAAAATATACTTCAAATTACTAAACACAGAGTATTTTTCTAACACTAGACAGACCACTGGGGTGCTAAGACATGGGCCTCTAGCAGGCACGACTGGTAGGGAATGTCAGGATAGACAGGGCTGTTGGAGGAGGGCGCGATTGTTAAAGACAGGGTAGATAATGGAAGCAGAGATGGCTGTTAGCGTAGAGGAAGCTGGTGGATGTAGACACATGGCTGGTGGAGGTAGAGGTGGCTGATGGAAGTAGAGTTGGATGATAGAGGAAGGGGTGGCTGGAAGTAAGGGTGGCTTTTAGAGGCAGAGATGATTAGTAAAGTCAGAGGTGAGTGTTCTGAAGCAACGGTGACTGTTGCTAGTAGAGATGACTGTTCGAAGCTGAGCTGACTGCTACAGCAAAGGAAGAACAGTCTGTTGGAAATATCCAACCATCTTGGAGAAGATATTGATGATGAGGAGGAGATTACAGCAGGTAATGACCATAAAAAGTGACTGGGGTATACTAGATGCAGAGGCGTAATACTGACAGGTACATACGTATATGGGTACAATATGCAGAACAAGCTCAACCCTGAGCGAAACGTAGTTCCAGTGAAAGCATGTTTTACATACTGTTTCTTTAAGCCCATACAATGACTGGGATTGTAATCAAAGCTCGTGAGTGAGTACTCGTCAAGGTGGTCACTAAATAACTGCTAAGAAAGCAACAGAGGCCGTGATCAAGACATTAACTGCAGTAAGAATCTTGATAGTAACTTTCTAATAAAGAGGCTACAACTAAGGCAATAGTCCACATTCAATAAAACAAACAATTAAAAAAAAGATGCACACCATCTTCTTGAGCAAATGTCACAGACACCTCTTGAAAAGAATGAGCGTCAGGACCACCTCTTGAATTACGTCACTGACACCTCTTGAAAGGATGTACAGATCAAAGGTGTCAGGGGAAGGTAGACTGAGCAGCGAAATAAGGAATCCAACAGGAAGACAGCATGTTGCTCCACGCTGGAATTAGTAGCAGAGCGACAATAACAGGCACCACGGCTGAGTGGGGTGTGAGGCCTAACAGGTAGGCCTCACACAGTAACGTCCCAAGATGGTAAATATATTATCTCCAAGAGAAACATACAGTATAATGTCGCCTAATATAGAGAGTAACTCTGAACTTCCACAGACTGAAGAAAAGCTAACACATTGTTGTAATAATCAAGACTGTGCTAGTCACCAGTAGCTGTGCAGGTGACAGCACTAGTCACTGGTGGCTGTGAAAGTGACAGTACTAGTCACTGGTGGCTGTGAAAGTGACAGTACTAGTCACTGGTGGCTGTGAAGGTGACAGCACTAGTCACTGGTGGCTGTGAAGGTGACAGCACTAGTCACTGGTGGCTGTGAAGGTGACAGCACTAGTCACTGGTGGCTGTGAAGGTGACAGCACTAGTCACTGGTGGCTGTGAAAGTGACAGTACTAGTCACTGGTGGCTGTGAAGGAGACAGCACTAGTCACTGGTGGCTGTGAAGGAGACAGCACTAGTCACTGGTGGCTGTGAAGGTGACAGCACTAGTCACTGGTGGCTGTGAAAGTAGACAGCCACTAGTCACTGGTGGCTGTGAAGGTGACACCACTAGTCACTGGTGGCTGTGAAGGAGACAGCACTAGTCACTGGTGGCTGTGAAGGAGACAGCACTAGTCACTGTTGGCTGTGAAGGAGACAGCACTAGTCACTGGTGGCTGTGAAGGAGACAGCACTAGTCACTGGTGGCTGTGAAGGAGACAGCACTAGTCACTGGTGGCTGTGAAGGAGACAGCACTAGTCACTGGTGGCTGTGAAGGAGACAGCACTAGTCACTGGTGGCTGTGAAGGAGACAGCACTAGTCACTGGTGGCTGTGAAGGAGACAGCACTAGTCACTGGTGGCTGTGAAGGAGACAGCACTAGTCACTGGTGGCTGTGAAGGAGACAGCACTAGTCACTGGTGGCTGTGAAGGAGACAGCACTAGTCACTGGTGGCTGTGAAGGAGACAGCACTAGTCACTGGTGGCTGTGAAGGAGACAGCACTAGTCACTGGTGGCTATGAAGGTGACAGTCCAAACATTCTGATAGTGTGGGTGGTAAAGGAAGATGGTGGGAGTTAAGACTGAGGTTGTGGAAGGAATACCAGACAGTCATTTGCCTTGACAAATGACTGTAAAGCGACAGGAAAGGACAGGGGAAGGAGAGAGAAAAAAAATTTAGAAAAGAGAAAATGGGAAAGAGTAAGAAATGAAGAAGTAAGGGACTGAAAAAGAAAGGGAGATAGAACATAAGAAGGAAAGGAAAGGAAGAAAGATAAAAACAAAAGGGAGAGAAAGTGAAAAGGAAAAGAAAATAGGACGAGAGGTAAGGGGAAAGGAAAGAGGAAGTAAAGAGAAAGAGAGAAAAAGAACAGGAGATAATAAAATAAACTGAGAAGACTTGATAACCTTCTCCTGAGAGAGAGAACTGTACTTCAGATACAGGACTCCAGCCAGACGACTACTTTCTCATATAGAAAAATGGTTCAACGAGCCGACAAGTTGATAAATTAGACATGTTCAACACTTGGGTATCATTAAAGATACCCAAGCGTTGCACATGTGTCTAATTTATCTCACTCTGTACAATGTTGCACACATCAAGAACTACCTTCGTAAAATAGTACATAGATCAGCCTCTATCTCTGTACAATGTCACATAAAGTTGCCTATTTAATTTAAATACAAAGACACATCCTCAAAATACATATCGTAGTAACTTACCTAAGCGGATCCAAATGTGGTATTGATAACAATACCGACGAGCGAAACGTTATGCCAGTAAAGGATTGTTCTGCGACTTGTGCCTTTTCTTCACAGCTAAGCGCATTATTAGCCTGCGCAGCGCAGTGTGCCAGACTAGTGATGCGCCCCTTATCTATTCTTTGGGAAGTTACCAGGGCTACAGTATTATTTATGGGGAAGTGTTAAACCCGTAGGAACTATACAACGCCATGGGAATATGAGGAAATCACTGCGATATTCCAAACTGTGGAAATCATTATCATATTCCAAACTGTGGGAATCACTGCCATATTCCATGCGATTATCTGCAAACATTCAATATTTATAGAAAACAAATGTAATGCTTTTGTGAATAAAGAACTGAATTGGAATTACTTTAAGCTGTAAAGTATTTCGAAGGCATAATATATATATATATATATATATATATATATATATATATATATATATATATAATGCCTTTGAGGGGAGTTGAATGATAGCTCTAGCCCTTCGTGTTGCAATCAACCGAAGCTTCCAATGTTGCAGAAGAGAAGAAGGTCCAAGCAAATACTATGAGAGGAAGCGCGCGTGCGTGCGTGTGTGTGTGTGTATGTGTGTACTCACCTAATTGTGGTTGCAGGGGTCGAGACTCAGCTCCTGGCTCCGCCTCTTCGCTGTCCGCTACTGGGTCTCTGCTCTCCCTGCTCCATGAGCTTTATCATACCTTGTCTTAAAACTATGTATGGTTCCTGTGTGTGTGTGTGTGTGTGTGTGTGTAAGGCTGACTTGTCTATATATGTGGAGGTTTTACTGCGTTCTGCACCGGGTTCTTTTACCATTTCAACTGTAGTAAGAACAAGAGTAAAACTAAGGGCATCCCAAGCAGTGGATACCAGCGAGTATCCCAGTGCTTCTGAGATGGCTGGACACTCCCACAAGCAGTGGATACCAGCGAGTATCCCAGTGCTTCTGAGATGGCTGGACACTCCCACAAGCAGTGGATACCAGAGTATCCCTTGTTTCTGAATGTGACACCCACAAGCAGTGAATGAACAAACACAAATTGCAGTAACTGAGAACTTTATTAAACTTTATTAATAGAGTTTCCAGTTACTGCAGTGTGTATCATTTACAGTATCCCTGTATCATTTACAGTATCCCTGTATCATTTACAGTATCCAGCTCTCAGCTTCTATTTCTCAAGCAAAACAGTTTATTACCTCTCCAATATGATGAGACTCGAGGGACTGACCACCACCTTCAAAAGCTGATGGACTGTCTCCCAGTGTTATATTCGATTGCATTCGACTGAAGAAGTCTGCTGTACAGGCGATATGATTCGCCAACAAAGTAACCCAGGTGTTGAAGATGTGTCTTGTGGGAAGCATTTCATGGACAGGAGATGTGGTTACGTGTTCTGGTGCTGTATCCACTAGGACCGTGTGATACATCCACTAGGACCGTGTGATACATCCACTAGGACCGTGTGATACATCCACAAGGACCGTGTGCTGTATCCACAAGGATCGTGTATACAGTGGATGCTGCCTACATGAAGATCTCTGGCACACTGTGGTAGTCGGGAAAGTTGTGAACCGGCAAGTGAAAGTCGGGTGTATCAGTTGCCAGAACTGCTCACACACTCCTTCACAACCTGGCGAGATCCTCCTCCAGTAGCCAGGGTTGTGGGCATGATGGCTTGTACCTCCACTAGTACCCGGGCACCATGGGGCAGTGTGTGTATCCATCTGGTAACCATCCCAGTGATAATCCCCATGTTCAGTGCCCATTCCAGACCTTCCCTCTCCCTCTCCTAATCTATATGATCTCACCCCCCTCCCCCTCCCTCCATCCATAACCTCCCTCCTCCAACCCCCCCCCTTCCGTAAATACCACCCTGTTCTCGGGTGGATGGGATACCAGGCCCCTTTACCTTACCCCTCCTTCCCTCTGTGTTCCCTTCCAACAAACTCATACCATCCCATCTGTCACACGGTGCTGCTACCACCACCACTATCGACACCACCATTTGTACCATCACCACCACCACCACCACTCCTACCCCCTCCACCACCACCACCACCACCACTCCTACAAGCACCACCACTCAAAGAAGCAACTACATTATTACGGACAGCCACAAAGGTCTACGCATTGTCAATCTGAAAATATACGCTGCCACACCGCCACTACTACTACTACTAATGAAACGACTATCCGAACCCACGAACGACAATCCCCACCACGACCACTACTACGAGAGACGACTATCATCCGAACCCACGAACGACAACCCACCACCACCACCAGACCCCCCAAGTAACTACCGCAATACTCTACATCAAACTACTGCAGCACGATCACCATCACAATGGTAGCAACAAGAGGATAACTACCAAGTGTGGGTCAGCCACAAGTGCCAGCGCGAAGTGCCACACTCAACCACTTCTAACAGACTTCATCCTAGGATAACCTATGTCTACCTGGAATGTACCTGGAGAGGGTTCCGGGGGTCAACGCCCCCGCGGCCCGGTCTGTGACCAGGCCTCATGGTGGATCAGGGCCTGATCAACCAGGTTGTTACTGTTGGCCGCAAGTAAACCGACGAACGAACCACAGCCCGGCTGATCAGGTACTGACTTAGGTGCTTGTCCAGTGCCTGCTTGAAGACAGCCATGGAAAACTACCTAAATCTGACAGAAACTATCTGAAGCAGAAGAAAACTAGTTAAAACATTAGAAAATCCATAAGGCTAAGAAGTAAGCTACCTCAAGACTATGTGCTGCTACCACTACTACTACCCTATCGTCAACTAGACTACAACCATTTTAAACAACCACAGTAACTACCACACCTCCGGCACCGTCATCCTCCTCGACAACTACCGAAGTTTTCCAAACTAAATCCACCAACACCATCATCGCAGACCACCATCACTACGACACTACCATAACACCATACAACCAGCCACCACCAAACATAGCAACCAGTACCTCCACACCCACCGTAGCTGACAAGACCCCCATCAAACCATCTCAATGAAACTACATGAAACTGAATCACAACAAAGCACACAAACACACACACCAGTGACTCCATACCCAAACACACACACACACACACACACACACACACACACACACACACTACAGCTATGATTCTCATTGGCACTTACTCTCCAGATACAAAACTTCCATCATATTTACAGATTGTCTATTACAGTTGCCCATTCACATATACACTCATGCAAACACATACACAACAACTCCAATTCAGCCTGTGTGTGTACTCACCTAGTTGTGGTTGCAGGGGTCAAGTCATAGCTCCTGTGTGTGTGTATGTGTGTGTGTGTGTGTGTGTATGTGTGTGTATGGTGTGTGTGTGTGTGTGTGTGTGTGTGTGTGTGTGTGTGTGTGTGTGTGTGTGTGTGTGTGTGTGTGTGTGTGTGTGTGTGTGTGTGTGTGTGTATGGTGTGTGTGTGTGCGCGCGCGCGCGCGCAAATAGAGAAGGAACAAAGGGAGGGAAGGAGGGAAAGTTAGAGAACAAACGAAGGGAGGATTAGAGAGAGAACGAAGTGGGCGAAGGGAAGCTAGATAAGAAATGGAAGAAGGATTAGGGAGGAAGCGGAGGGAGGGTTAGGAAGGGAACGAAGGAGAGAAGGGAAATAAGGAAAAAGAAATAAGAAAAAAACGTCACATTTAACATTTGCAGTTGTACAAGGTTGTCAGTGAAGACTCCGTAAAAGACTCTTAACGTTCCTCTCAAGGAGGAACCTAAAACTATCAGTTCAATAACACATCCTCCTAGGTTTGCAAGTTTACTTCATCACAGTGCAACATAGATCATCCTCGTCAATGTTGCAACATCAAAACTCCTTCTCAAAAAGAGAACAAAAACAAAGTTTTTAACAGCCCAATTATAGCAACAACAGCCTCATTTATTATCCAGAATAAATAATAATAATAAATGAACAAGCAACTCAGAGGTGGTGCGCATGCGAGCTTTATGTCAGGTGAACACAGGCGACTGTGTTAATATTTACAAGTTAACTGTTTAGTGTGAAAAAACATTTACACAGAATGGCAAGCCGATCACTCAATTAATTACAGGTGTGGTGAACAGGTAATTGTGGTACGGCGTGTGTAGGTAATTACCAGTGGGATTATTTGCAATTAGCCGAGGCAAGCGGGGTGATATAAATTAATTTAATTATCAAGAGTGATGAACTGATCATTTTGGTAGGGTGGGAAGGTAATTAGTGAGGCGATTATCATGTTATTACTGGTAGCAGAGGCAGCTGGTAATTATTATATTTATTAACCACTCTGACCACAACATTAAACTTTTTAACATTATTATTAATATTTACCTGTGAAATACCTCTCTTGTGTGTCTTATTGTTTAATATACGAGGCATTGTCAGTATTTTATACCATTTTTAACAGGGTATACAATATACATTGCATGCACACACACACACACACACACACACACACACACACACACCACACACACACACACACACACACACACACACACACACACACACACACACATTCCTCCCACCTTTCTCACCCTCATCTTCCGTCTCACTTGTACCTCCCATCTTCCACTCTCCAGCTTTCAAGTGTAGCCTCCATCTCCCATCAATGACGTATTACGCTATACATAAATGTACCCAATAGTGGTTGTAGCACACACTACCTCCTCCTCCTCCATCTAGTTCTATTATTCTACTACCGCTGACGAAGGCAAACTTCGCAGTATCGTCCAAGTCATGGTCACCAACCCGCGGCCCAGGAGCTACAAGCGGCCTTTTAATTGATTTTGTGTGGCCCTCAAGATGCAGCAGACTTCGCTTATATGTTTACTGATTACATTAATATCGTGGCTAATTCTGACTTTATGTTTGGCTGAAATGTTGGCGGTTAAATACCACACTGGAATTTCACTTTATGACTTTACAGCTACAAAGGTATAGTGCTGATAGTATAAAATAAAAAAGATACAGGTGCACTACACGTTTTGACTAACACTTCACTCCGTGTAGAGCGTCATCAGACCTTACAATAAGAGAATCAGAGTCACAATAAAAGATTGCTCAGAGCAGTCTTCACTTCACGTTGTTTCTAAACTGAGACTCCTTTAATGTGTCTCACTGACACAAGCAAGGTGGTCGAGGCTTGCTTTACATGATGACACAACACCTGGGACACTGACACAAGCAGGGTGGTCGAGGCTTGCTTTACATGATGACACAACACCTGGGACACTGACACAAGCAAGGTGGTCGAGGCTTGCTTTACATGATGACACAACACCTGGGACACTGACACAAGCAGGGTGGTCGAGGCTTGCTTTACATGATGACACAACACCTGGGACACTGACACAAGCAGGGTGGTCGAGGCTTGCTTTACATGATGACACAACACCTGGGACACTGACACAAGCAGGGTGGTCGAGGCTTGCTTTACATGATGACACAACACCTGGGACACTGACACAAGCAAGGTGGTCGAGGCTTGCTTTACATGATGACACAACACCTGGGACACTGACACAAGCAGGGTGGTCGAGGCTTGCTTTACATGATGACACAACACCTGGGACACTGACACAAGCAGGGTGGTCGAGGCTTGCTTTACATGATGACACAACACCTGGGACACTGACACAAGCAGGGTGGTCGAGGCTTGCTTTACATGATGACACAACACCTGGGACACTGACACACTCTTGATTCGATTTCCCACAACCAGGAAGTTTTCGCTACCCTTCATCCTCGCTCTTGCTCCTTGCCTAGATCTGAATAAACAATTATTGTCCTTAGAAGAAATGTTCAACGAATTCAATCCTATTACTGATATGACAAGACGCATTTAATAACGAGGAAGAGTTAACTGGTGGTATCAGTCTCTCTTGTGTGTCTGTTTACGGTGACTGAACCTACTTATAAGTTTCTTTAAATCGTATTTACATTGAATGTAACTATAAACGTAACTAGTTACTATTCAGATTAACAGGACCTGTCTACTCTAATCTAGCTATTGTTTGCCTTTTGATGATTTGGGATCACAACAACCCGAGACCGATCTAACCTAACTTACATTTTGTATTGCACCAAAATCATAGATTCTGAACGATGTGTGTGTGGGGGGGAAGAACAATGTTAGTAACCCAGAAGCAGTGAGACAGGAGCGTACTGCTGTACACTTGTGTTGCCTGCACTATACACCAACGTTGCCTGCACTGTACATGAATGGAAATAAATGGTATAAAATACCGACACAATGGAAAAATAAACACATAAGCAGTATAATGTGATCCTTTATTGACAACGTTTCGCCCACGCAGTGGGCTTTATCGAGTCACAGACAGATCTACCTGGAAAATGAGTAACAAGAAGATATATATAGGGTATAGTCAGGTGGAGAATGCTGGGTCAGGTGGAGAAAGCTGCATGTGACAGTCTTAAAAGTAGTGTGATAGTTAAAAACATTGTGTGACTTAAAGGACCTGCAGTGTTCCATTCTTGAGTTCTAGGTGGGATAGCGTTGAAGAAGTTTCTTGGCAATAGGTTCAGCTATGTTGTAGAAGCCGTTGTTCTGGTTGAAGTTGTTGGATATACAGATGAGTGATGATTCTAGGATTCTTCGGTATTGCGTGTTGTCTTCTCTGGCGATGAGTCTTGCGTTTCTGTAGTTGATTAAATGGTTGTGTAAATTTCGGTGTTGAACACAGGCATTTCTTGAGTCGTCAGATCTGCCTGCGTACTGGTGTTCTGAAATGCGTGTTTGTAGGTCTCTGGATGTTTCGCCAACGTATAATTTGCTGCAGCCATTACAAGGGATTGTGTATACCCTGCCGTGGATTGAAGCTTTTCCTGTCTGTTACTGGTAATGTCCTTGATGGTGGTGGATGTGGAGGTGGATACTCGGAATGAGGTCTTAGAAAAAATGTTGGAAACGTGTTTGGAAATGGAGTTGGTGGGAAGGACTATGTATCTCTTCTCAGCAGTGTCTTCTCTGGGTGTGTTGAAGATGTTTAATGCCCGTTGTCTGCAGTCTCTAATGAAGTGACGAGGATAGTGAAGTTTGGAAAAACTTGTTCAATGAGGAGCATTCTTCTTCAAGGAATTCACTGCTAAAGATTCTGAGTGCGCGCAGGAAAAAGCCTATAATTACACCACGTTTAATTTTGGTGTCGTGGTGAGAGTAGAAGTGGAGAAGATCGTGTTGATTGGTAGGTTTTCGATAGACTTTAAAACGAAGTTCATGGTCAGCTTTGCAGAGAAGAACATCAAGGAAAGGAAGAGTGTTGTCGACTTCTTCTTCTAGTGTAAACTGGATTGATGGCTCGACCTGGTTGAGTTCGTGTTGGAGAGCTTGAACGTTGAAGCGTCTGGGAGTTATGATGAGAATGTCGTCAACATAACGAAGCCAGGTGACCGAAGAGGGAATAATAGTGGAAAATCGCTCGGCTTCCAAATGTTCCATATATATGTTCTTCTCTGCAAAGCTGACCATGAACTTCGTTTTAAAGTCTATCGAAAACCTACCAATCAACACGATCTTCTCCACTTCTACTCTCACCACGACACCAAAATTAAACGTGGTGTAATTATAGGCTTTTTCCTGCACGCACTCAGAATCTGCAGCAGTGAGTTCCTTGAAGAAAATGCTCCCTCATTGAACAAGTTTTCCAAACTTCACTATCCTCGTCACTTCATTAGAGACTGCAGACGACGGGCATTAAACATCTTCAACACACCCAGAGAGACACTGCTGAGAAGAGATACATAGTCCTTCCCACCAACTCCATTTCCAAACACGTTTCCAACATTTTTCTAAGACCTCATTCCGAGTATCCACCTCCACATCCACCACCATCAAGGACATTACCAGTAACAGACAGGAAAGCTTCAATCCACGGCAGGGGTATACACAATCCCTGTAATGGCTGCAGCAAATTATACGTTGGCGAAACATCCAGAGACCTACAAACACGCATTTCAGAACACCAGTACGCAGGCAGATCTGACGACTCAAGAAATGCCTGTGTTCAACACCGAAATTTACACAACCATTTAATCAACTACAGAAACGCAAGACTCATCGCCAGAGAAGACAACACGCAATACCGAAGAATCCTAGAATCATCACTCATCTGTATATCCAACAACTTCAACCAGAACAACGGCTTCTACAACATAGCTGAACCTATTGCCAAGAAACTTTTTCAACGCTATCCCACCTAGAACTCAAGAATGGTACACTACAGGTCCTTTAAGTCACACAATGTTTTTAACTATCACACTACTTTTAAGACTGTCACATGCAGCTTTCTCCACCTGACCCAGCATTCTCCACCTGACTATACCCTATATATATCTTCTTGTTACTCATTTTCCAGGTAGATCTGTCTGTGACTCGATAAAGCCCACTGCGTGGGCGAAACGTTGTCAATAAAGGATCACATTATACTGCTTATGTGTTTATTTTTCCACTGTACATGAATGTTGCCTGCACTATACACCAATGTTGCCTGCACTATACACCAATGTTGCCTGCACTATACACCAATGTTGCCTGCACTATACACCAATGTTGCCTGCACTATATACCAATGTTGCCTGCACTACACATCAATGTTGTCTGCACTCTAAAACTCTTGATTCCCTGTCTAGTACGTCTCTCTGTGTTCTTTCAAGTATTCCATGATATGGGATGGTCAGGCTATCACTCGACACTCTAGAGTTGCTAATGACCAATGTATTGCCTGGGAAATGGGAGGCAAACCAGTTTGATCCAATGAAGAGGATAGTAACTCCAATTCCTTGGATCAAAGTTCTTCACCAGTGAAGATCTGCTGTTTAAAACGCTTTTCAGGGGTTTCAGTGTCATCTCTGCTATTTAGATAGCTTTTAACAGAACACGTGGAACATGTCATTAGACATTTCTTGGCATTTTCTGGTAAGCATTGGTCATTAAAGTTGGTTCATTAGGGTTAAGCTTATCAACGAGGTCATTAAGGTTAGTGGGCTGGTTATAGTGTCAGCCCATGTCAGTGACCAGTAGTGTCAGCCCATTTTAGATGACCAGTAGTGTCAACCCATGGCAGTGACCAGTAGTGCCAGCCCATGGCAGTGACCAGTAGTGCCAGTCCGTGGCAGTGACCAGTAGTGCCAGCCCGTGGCAGTGACCAGTAGTGCCAGCCCGTGGCAGAGTATTTGGACTTGCCTACGTGGCATGATGAAGATAGGCTGACAGGTGATACGTGCGTCATGTGTAGTGTCTCATTCGTGACTAATCCAAGTTGTCATTCGTAAATATGTTTAATAACTCACTGAAAACTATCTGTAAATGATATGTGTAGATGTGATCAGCGCCCCGGCGACCTGGTCTGGAACCAGAGCTCAAACTGGAAGGAAACATGATAGGAACAAGAACTAGTAAGAAACACTCCGAATGTGAGAAGTTTGTAAGATTTGCCTGTAATCTTACGGATTTATGCGACAGAAAGAAAAAGACATAATCCTGTCAGAGTGCAAAACGTTTAACAGGCTTTATGGTTCTCTATCATAGAGTTTTGTACTTCGGTATATAGCTCGATTATTTTCTTCTCATATGTGGTTCCATTTCTCTGAACCAAGAGACCGATACTAGACACTTTTATTTTCCATTTTTTTTTTAGTATAATTACTACATTGGATTTCTTAAAGTTTCGCTAATAATTTTTTGCTTTTGTTATCTCTCTCTCTCTTTCTGTCTCTTGTTACAAAACTTTCAGTGTCTCTTATCCGTGTTTTATGTCACTCTTGGGATTAGTGAGTGCATGAGTAACGCAAGAGAGCGTTGCCTTGCCTGTGTAGTGAACTAGGGAGGGCAAGTCTGCTGAAGAATACTACACAAAACTTCTGTGTTCTACGAACTGTTCTTTCAACTATGCCTCTCACACGGGGCATCAGTGCGCTATGTCATAATAATGCTGTTCACATCAACATTTTGCATATTTTCCCATAACAATCGTCTCCCGGGGCTCTAGAGTGCGTCCTGTTTCACCAATGGGAAACCTACTCGTCCATTCTGTCAGTGGATAGAGCTCTAGCTGGTCATCTAATTCATCAAGTCCTGATGACTTGATGAAGCTCAATCCAGATTAAAACATAGTCTAGAATAAAAGTTTACTTCAAGTATACTTTTTCCAGTATATTCTACCACCATCGTCAGAAATCACATAATATACATGCGAACCCTCCAATCCTCTTGTCATCTCTTACAACCTGACTTGCTCTCTCTCTCTTTTCATATATCATGTATTCAATCTATTCAACTTAGCACTACTATTTCAACATGTACTCTTTACAACATTTCTGAAATGTATTCAATGTGTTGGGGGGGTAGGGGGGAAAGGTCGTGAGTCCCCAATGACCACACGCAAGACTCTTGTATACACCTCATTCAGATGCCACTCCTCCTCCTCCTCCATTACCTTCCCTTCCACAACCACCGACACCAAATTGGTCTCTCCAATCACTGCTTATGCGAGGACAATAAGATTCAGCGTCCCCTCATAGTTATTTTCACTCATACCTCATGTCAATGCAGACTCACTCAGAACGAACACACACACACACACACACTCACTCACTCACTCACTCACTCTCTCTCTCTCTCTCTCTCTCTCTCTCTCTCTCCTTGTCTGTTAAATATTATACCCAAATTGTTAAAATCTCCAAGATGGCATCATATGGAAAGGATGAGCAAGTGAGGGGAAGGTGGAAGGGAAGAGTGCCAGTGCATGGTGCCGCTGAGACTCAGACTCAGCTATGAAAAAAAAAAAAATATCTGCTTTGTTGGTGGGAAGCAGACTTGAATTTCAAGTTTCATTTAGATCTGTGCAGTCGTGGCAGAGATTATCCTCCCCCCCCCTCTCCCCCACACACATTGCATATGATCGGTGGACGCTGGAAAAAAATTCACAAAACTGGCAGAAAAGCAGACAAGTATAAAGGAAGCGAAAGTGGAAAAAGGAATGAGGTTCTTGGCAGTTCAAAACTCTGGGATCAAGGGTTCTCCGTAGCTGAAAAAATCTGAACTAAAAAAAAAAAAAAACTAAATTATGAAATACAAAATAACTATCTGTTTCTTTGCAATACCCTGAAATACAGTTTTGCAACAACTCTTCAAAGACCCAACTCCATGGTTTGTTCCAACCAATAAGCTCTATCCCATGACACAATTATTAAGAACGATCGGATGTGCGTCTCAGCCAATGACTATCTCAACCAGAAAGTCATCCTGCGAACTCAACCACTGAAAGTCATCCAATAACTACCTCAACCACAGAGCCAGCCAACAATGACTGGCTTTGTGGTTGAGGTAGACATTGGATGATTCCAACCACCTGAGCCATCAAGAGCCATGCACTGGCCATATCAACCAACAACTGCATGTGACCTCAGCCAATTCCTTTCAACTACTCAGCCAGTAAGAGCCAAACTACGGACGTCTCGGCCAATAGTGCACCTTCCCTGACCGTTTCACCTCAGTAGGGACCTCCTTTGAAAGCACCTACCGATGCTACTACCTGCCTCTTAAGTCTCTCAGTGGAGAGATCTTACACTGCACAGGATGTGTTCAGTAGATTTAGATTCTGCCGCCGTATAGACTAGTTTATCGTGTACCTTATATCCAACCTGTTGGATGGTAGCTGCTAGTTTATTGTGCACTCCATATCTATCCTGTGGATTGTAGCGCCTAGTTGCATCTCCTATCCCTCCTATCGACGGTAACACAAGAGCGCATAGCTACACAGGTCTTCACCACAGCTTCCACCACAGCCTTCCTTGGTCTCCACTACAGCCATCTCCCACAGCCTTCCTTGGTCTCCACAACAACCATCTCCCACAGCCTTCCTTGGTCTCCACAACAACCATCTCCCACAGCCTTCAATAAAGTCTCTACCAGAGTCTCTCCCAGTCTCCACTACTAAGTCCTTCCATAACCTCCCCACAACCTCCACAAAGTTTCCTCCCACAGATTTTACCAAAGGTTTCTCCCACAGATTTTTCCCCGCAGCTTCCTATCAAGCTTCCACCCACAGCTATAATTCATACTCTTTCCCCTTGAGAAGCCATAGATAATGGCGTCCCTCTTTGATCTGCAGTGACTGTGCGCATTTCCAGGTTTTCTCAGCAGATTTACTGAGATGACCCATTCACAGGTATGAAGGTCAGGTTAATTATCACCAGTTATCCAGTTACGTCAGTCAGTAACGATACTTCTCATGCATGTACACCCTGGGTAATGTATGTTACTATGTGTACACCCTGGGTAATGTATGTTACTATGTGTACACCTTGGGTAATGTATGTTACTATGTGTACACCCGGGGTAATGTATGTTACTATGTGTACACCCTGGGTAATGTATGTTACTATGTGTACACCCTGGGTAATGTATGTTACTATGTGTACACCCGGGGTAATGTATGTTACTATGTGTACACCCGGGGTAATGTATGTTACTATGTGTACACCCTGGGTAATGTATGTTACTATGTGTACACCCGGGGTAATGTATGTTACTATGTGTACACCCTGGGTAATGTATGTTACTATGTATACACCCTAGGTAATGTATGTTACTATGTGTACACCCTGGGTAATGTATGTTACTATGTGTACACCCTAGGTAATGTATGTTACTGTGTGTACACCCTAGGTAATGTATGCTATGTGTACACCCGGGGTAATGTATGTTACTATGTGTACACCCTGGGTAATGCATGTTACTATGTGTACACCCTAGGTAATGTATGTTACTCTGTGTACACCCTAGGTAATGTATGCTATGTGTACACCCGGGGTAATGTATGATACTATGTGTACACCCTGGGTAATGTATAATACTATGTGTACACCCTGTGTAATGTATGTTACTGTGTGTACACCCTGGGTAATGTATGTTACTATATGTATACCCGAAGTAATGGGTAATGCATGTTACTATGTGTACACCCGGGGTAATGTATGTTACTATGTGTACACCCGGGGTAATGTATGTTACTATGTGTGCACCCGGGGTAATGTATGTTACTATGTGTACACCCGGGTAATGTATGTTACTATGTGTACACCCGGGGTAATGTATGATACTATGTGTACACCCGGGGTAATGTATGTTACTATGTGTACACCCGGGGTAATATATGTTACTATGTGTACACCGGGTAATGTTACTATGTGTCACCCGGGGTAATGTATGTTACTATGTGTACATCCAGGGTAATGTATGTTACTATGTGTACACCCGGGGTAATATATGTTACTATGTGTACACCCGGGGTAATGTTACTATGTGTGCACCCGGGGTAATGTATGTTACTATGTGTACATCCAGGGTAATGTATGTTACTATGTGTACACCCGGGGTAATGTATGATACTATGTGTACACCCGGGGTAATGTATGTTACTATGTGTACACCCGGGGTAATGTATGTTACTATGTGTACATCCGGGGTAATGTATGTTACTATGTGTACACCCGGGGTAATATATGTTACTATGTGTACACCCTGGGTAATGTATGTTACTATGTGTACACCCGGGGTAATGTATGCTACTATGTGTACACCCTGGGTAATGTATGTTACTATGTGTACACCCTGGGTAATGTATGTTACTATGTGTGCACCCGGGGTAATGTATATTACTATGTGTACACCCGGGGTAATATATGTTACTATGTGTACACCCTGGGTAATGTATGTTACTATGTGTACACCCGGGGTAATGTATGCTACTATGTGTACACCCTGGGTAATGTATGTTACTATGTGTACACCCGGGGTAATGTATGTTACTATGTGTACACCCGGGGTAATGTATGTTACTATGTGTGCACCCGGGGTAATGTACATGTACTGTATTTTTGAGTGACTGGGGAATAGAAGGTAATTAGGTTTAATCAAGGAGAGGTTAGCTCCGTATCCTTTAATCAAAAGCCCTTCACCAGCATCAAGACACCCCCCTCCTCCGAAGGGATTTAATGTATAAGCTTTAGAAAATTAATGATAGCGAGAATGATAGTGAAAATGAATGATAGTGAGAATGAATGATAGTGAAAATGAATGATAGTGAGAATGAATGATAGTGAGAATGAATGATAGTGAAAATGAATGATAGAATGAATATTTAAAAATGAATGATAGTGAAAATGAATGATAGTGTGAATGAATGGTAGTGAGAATGAATGATAGCGAAAATGAATGATAGCGAAAATGAATGATAGTGAAAATGAATGAATATTTAAAAATGAATGATAGTGAAAATGAATGATAGCTAAAATAAATGATAGCTAAAATAAATGATAGCGAAAATGAATGATAAGTGAAAATGAGCAGAGTATAACACAGGAGTCAGCTGATTATCAGTTCTACTAATCGAGGGGACAACTTTCAACCCGTAGGGTGTCGTATATCGCATGTAGGAAGGGGGGGGGAAGAAACAATATTGCTCTCCACCTCCAGGAGGCAAGTGAAGGTGAGTATGACCTTCGTGCGCCTCTCCCAGGAGCTACACGCAGTATATCCGAGCAATGATCATAGCTATGGTGCAACACTCGCCCTTACGCACCCCTGCCACAAGGATCACTCCACACACCACTACAGTTAATCCACGTAAAGCAAAATAAGGTGCAAATAACGATAAGAAATGAAGGTAATGAAGACTGGAGTGATAATTATTATTAATAATAATAATATTACACTGAGGGGGAAAGCGCTAAATCCGCAGAGATCACAGAGTTCCTGTGGAAGGAGAGTGAATCACGTTTGAGCCAGGCAAAGGTAGCTCCATGTTCTTGCATCAAGAGCTCTTTACCCCTCCCCCTTCCCCTACCCTTTAAACAGGTGGAGGGCCAAGAGACTCAGACTAAGACGGAGCTGTGTGGCGAGATGTGGCAGCTTGCCTCCCCCTCCCCACCCGTCACCACCACCACCACGTGCTGACCCAACACGTGTTACCAACAATTTTTCACCGCTCCCCAATATTATTACCCCCACCTACCACCCCCACACACCCTCCTCACCATCACCAAAACGGCCCCACAACCCTTCCCAAACCTCCAGTGTGTCGAATCGCCAAGAATATAACGAGGCAGTGAGCAATAATGTTTTTTTTTTTTTGCAAATCGTCAAAATTTTCACCTCTGACATCGTGGCTACCATCTTCCAGGCCCGGGGCCACACAAAATGGTCGACACCGCTATTTAGCACCTTCACCCCGGTGATGATTGACAGGTCGCCTCCATACCCAGGAATACTCAAGACTGGGCACAGCCTGGCATCCTGGAGACAGGCTACAGCTGTTGCAGCGGGTTACTAGCTTCCTAACATGGACTATTAAAGAAGGCAGCAATAGTAGTAATAGTAGTAGTAGTAGTAGTAGTAGTAGTAGTAGTAATAACACTAATAATAATAACAAATAATAATAATAATAATATGTAATCGCTACAAATCTTTCTCTCTCTCTCTCTCTCTCTTTTATATATATATATATATATATATATATATATATATATATATATATATATATAGTGTATATATATATATATATATATATATATATATATATATATATATATATATATATATATATATATATATATATATATATATATATATATATATATATATATATACACACACGTTCAGGTGTTAATACACATACCCTATTCATATATACACACCTCTTAGCGTATAAACATACACACCTTTCAATGTATATACGCATATGCACACCCTTTTGTATAAACATAAATAAGTATCAGTTTATATACAGAGATGCACACCTCTCAATGTATATACAATGTACACACACACACACATCTCGTTTTATATAAATTTTCGGTATTATAGAAAGTAACAACAGGCGTCAACTGCGTATCGAATGCAATAACAGGAATAAACAGTACAGAAACAAAATCAACAGTGTCCCTTGTAGCAACAACAGCAGACAACAGTACTACTTGTGACAACGCTAATCAACAACAGATGATTCCACCCAAACCATGACTATCCCTGACTAATGTGCCAGGAATGGTCATTAGCGTCTACACAGGGCCGGTAGAAACAACTTGGTTGATCAGGCGGCTAAACGGAAAAGTCTGTAATCAAATAGGATTGGAGGAGTAAAACAACTCTCAAAACATATGGGTGTGTTAAAGAGAATTAGTTATGTTAGTAATAGTCTAGATTAACGAATACTAACACACATGTTTGCTCTCCTCTACTCTCTCAGCCCCGTCTGAGACTACATATTTCTTTTGACTACCTGGTCATCCAGGCTGTTGCTGCTCACAGCAGTAGCAGTTGTGCTGGACCAATATGACAGAATTACAGAGGCGTTGGAAGACGACCAAAACGCAGATGTGAATTACACAGATTTTGATAAGGCGTTTGACAAATGCGATCATGGAGTGATAGCGCACAAAGTGAGGGCCATAGGCATTACGGGGAAGGTAGGCAGATGGATCTTCGGGTTCCTAACACACAAAACAAAAAAAAAGTAGTAGTAAACAGACGAGATCCAGCATCAGCGAGGTCAAAAGCTCAGTGCTCCAAGGCACCGTCCTGGCACCTCTGCTGTTTCTCATCCTCATAGCAGACATATATAAAAACACCCGTCACATTTTTGTATCATTTGCATATGACACTGACACTAAAATAAACATGAAAGTCACTACGGTAGAGGACACTGAAAAAATACAGGAAGACATAAGAAGGGTTTATCAGTGGGCAGTGGAGAACAACATGAAGTTCAATGGTGATAAGTTCCAGCTGCTTAGATATGGAAAGAATGAAGAACTCAAAAGGAACACTATATACAAAACTCAAGAGGTCACCAAATAGAACGAAAGGAACACGTAAAAGACCTGAGAATAATTATGTCAGCTGACCTTTCTTTTAAAGACCATAACAAGACAAAGATCACGACAGCCAGAAAGATGAAGGTGTGGGTATTGAGAACTTTCAAAACAAGGGAAATAATGCCGACGGTGACACTCTTCAAATCGCTAGTGCTCCCTCACTTATAATATTGCACAGTGCTGACGACCCTGTTCAAAGCAGGAGAAATATCAGAGCTGGAACAAATACAGAGATCGTTTACGGCTCACATTGAGCCAGTAAAACACCTAAATTACTG
This sequence comes from Cherax destructor, assembly GCA_009830355.1. Taxonomy (NCBI): domain Eukaryota; kingdom Metazoa; phylum Arthropoda; class Malacostraca; order Decapoda; family Parastacidae; genus Cherax; species Cherax destructor. The sequence continues at coordinate 240,797 of WNWK01000652.1, read as the reverse complement.
GGAACCTTCAAGTCTTGAACATGTACTCACTGGAGCGGAGCAGAGAGAGAGATACATGATAATATATACCTGGAAAGTACTCGAGGGCCTGGTCCCAAATCTGCACACTGCCATAACAACATACTGGAGTGAGAGATATGGAAGGAAGTGCAAAATAAACCCAGTGGGGAGTAGGGGTGCGGTGGGGACAATAAGGGAACACTGTATCAACATCCGGGGTCCCAGACTATTCAGCATCTTAAAAAAAGATATCAGAAACACAAGTATCTTCACCAGGCGCCAGATCAACTAGGCTGTGATGGATATGTGGAGCAGCGGGCCTCCAGCAGCAATAGCCTGGTTGACCAGGCAAACACCAGACGAGCCTAGCCCATGGCCAGGCTCCGAGAGTACTGAAACTCTCGAAACTCTTAAAAGGTAAGGTATATAGATCCAAGCTCATGTATGTATGTATGTATGTATATATATATATATTTTTAAATACACTTTTATTATAAAGCACAAAATTATATACTGAGATACAAGCCTCTCGGTATATATATATATATATATATATATATATATATATATATATATATATATATATATATATATATATTTATATATATATAATGTGATTACTCCTATTATCAAGCAATGTGAGTAATCATGAAAGAGTTTGGAATTTCTCTATTTTTTTTTTCATAGTGGTTATTTTGCATATTGTGATATCACCTGTTTACTGTGATCTTATTGCATACACACACACACACACACACACATATATAGTATAAATATATATATATATATATATATATATATATATATATATATATATATATATATATATATATATATTGACTGAGAGCACTGGGAATCCACAGTGAGTCAGATATATATATATATATATATATATATATATATATATATATATATAAAACGTGCGTAATAAGAGGAAGTAAAGAGTGACGTAGCTGGGGTCCCTGGAGGTGTTAGTGGCCATCATGCACCACTAAATATTAATACAATGGACGGGGACGCACCACACTAAAACCTGCCACACTTTTAATAACCACAACATTTTGCTACCAATATGTAACATGGTGCAAAATACTTAAAATGTTCATTTAAAAAATGTTGTTGAAACATTCCATATTTTAAAATGAAAGAAGCGCATTCGCTAAGGCAGCTTTATAATATGCAAAGTAATTAAATTACAAAGTGACGTCATAATATATAATATATATATATATATATATATATATATATATATATATATATATATATATATATATATATATTTTTTTTTTTTTTTCAACAAGTCGGCCGTCTCCCACCGAGGCAGGGTGACCCAAAAAGAAAGAAAATCCCCAAAAAGAAAATACTTTCATCATCATTCAACACTTTCACCTCACTCATACATAATCACTGTCTTTGCAGAGGCGCTCAGATACGACAGCTGAGAAAAGTCCTCCCAGCTGTCACTATCTCAGACCCTCCTTTAAAGTGCAGGCATTGTACTTCCCATTTCCAGGACTCAAGTCCAACTAAATCAATTAACTGGTTTCCCTGAATCCCTTCACACAATGTTACCCTGCTCACACTCCAACAGCTCGTCATGTCCCAAAAACCATTCGTCTCCATTCACTCCTATCTAACACGCTCACACATGCTTGCTGGAAGTCCAAGCCCCTCGCCCACAAAACCTCCTTTACCCCTTCCCTCCAACCTTTATATATATATATATTTATATATATATATATATTAACATAAATGAAAAAATATATCATTAAACGTATACGATTTTTTTAGAAAGGACTTAATTTTAAATGAGTTCTTGCTAAATGACCAATTTTACCTATTCCGCACGTTAATATATATATATATATATATATATATATATATATATATATATAATCATGTATAATTTGATCTAATACCCTGCCGGATATATTCACACGCATTAAAGTGGATTGCATTTTTTTTTATTTTGTAGCAAAAACAAACTTGGCAACATCAACTAATCTTGCGAAATTTACGTAAGTGAATACAGCTCAAACCTGCCAGACCCAGCGAAGGTTATGATCAATTTAGTTTGTATTATTGAACACGAGAAATGTAATAAATCTGTGATAATCCGAAGGATTTTGTCTGATTTACAATAAAATTGATATAGGCTCTGTTTGGAGACATGATCCTTGCAGGTTCTGGGTGAAAAACAAATTTCTGACTCACTGTTTGATTCCCAGTGCTCTCAGTCAAACTCCTCGTTATTTAAATAACCAGTGATTGGCAGTGTCGCTTTTGTTCTAGTCTTTCTTTGTGGTGTTTCTGGCAGGGTTTGTACCACTGGCCTGTGATGACTCTTAGTTTTCCCTGCCTTGGACGTCATCTTGTGTCAGTTGAAGAATTACACATTAATGCTGTTATTATCTCAAATCTGACTCTCTCCATTGCTCCTGCTTTGTGACATCTCAAATCTTGACTTTTCTGCTCTTTTTCTCTCTCTCTCTCTCTCTCTCTCTCTCTCTCTCTATATATATATATATATATATATATATATATATATATATATATATATATATTATTTCTACCACTTCCCTTCTCTGTTATCCCTTTCCTCCCTTTTTCGCCTCGCCTCCTTATTCTCACCCACAAACCCCACTTCTTTCCCCTTCATCTGCCCTTCTCCCTTTAGCCCAACTTCTACACCCTTCACCTCTCCCTGTCTCCTTAACTCCACTTCAAACCCCTTCACCTCACCTCACCCCCATCCCTCTTCTTCCTCATAACCCCGCATCTACTCTTTACCGCCACCCTCTCGCTTCCCCTCACACCCCAGGCAACAATAGAGGCGCCCCTCACTAGCAATGCTGTCAATAAAGCTTCAACAATCGCTACACAAATTAGCCGCTGCGAGTGGCCAATCACAGCTCGTTGGGGACCACTGTTATTGTACTTGATACTTTGAAGGATTGTCTCAATGGCGGCTGCATATTGCCACTCTCCTCCGCTCCTGACTCCCTAAAGTCATCCCCCTTCCCCATCCATCCATCCACTCATCCATCAGTCCACACATCCGTTCGTATGTATATCCATAACGTCCATCCAGTCATCCGTTAGTCCCACCTGCAGCAACACCTCTCATCCACACACACACACACACCTCGAACTATCTGATACATTTGCCAAAGTTGCCAAAATCAGCTGAACGGGGGATGAATTTCTATAAAGTTTCTAAATAGCCAAAGGATATTTTTATGAAACTCCACCACAGTAATTTATCTATACAGCCACTGTAGCCTGGCTGTGTGGATAAAATACTGTGTACTTTGATGCTGAGTTTGCAGGTTTGAATCCTGCTTTGAGCTTAGAGATAATGTTATATATATATATATATATATATATATATATATATATATATATATATATATATATATATATATATATATTTGACTACTTAATTTTTATCAAAGGACGAAAAACATTCTAATACATGCAACAACACAACACAGACATAACACAACACAGGCAGTATAACACAACACAGACAGTATAACACAACACAGACATAACACAACACAGACAGTATAACACAACACAGGCAGTATAATACAACACAGACAGTATAACACAACACAGACAGTATAACAAAACACAGACAGTATAACACAACACAGGCAGTATAACACAACACAGACATAACACAACACAGGCAGTATAACACAACACAGACAGTATAACACAACACAGACATAACACAACACAGGCAGTATAACACAACACAGGCAGTATAACACAACACAGACAGTATAACACAACACAGACAGTATAACAAAACACAGACAGTATAACACAACACAGGCAGTATAACACAACACAGGCAGTATAACACAACACAGACAGTATAACACAACACAGGCAGTATAACACAACACAGGCAGTATAACACAACACAGGCAGTATAACACAACACAGGCAGTATAACACAACACAGACAGTATAACAAAACAGACAGTATACACAAGACAGTATAACACAACACAGACAGTATAACACAACACAGGCAGTATAACACAACACAGGCAGTATAACACAACACAGACAGTATAACACAACACAGACATAACACAACACAGGCAGTATAACACAACACAGGCAGTATAACACAACACAGGCAGTATAGCACAACACAGACAGTATAACACAACACAGACAGTATAACACAACACAGACAGTATAACACAACACAGGCAGTATAACACAACACAGGCAGTATAACACAACACAGACAGTATAGCACAACACAGACAGTATAACACAACACAGGAAGTATAACACAACACAGACAGTATAACACAACACAGGCAGTATAACACAACACAGGCAGTATAACACAACACAGGCAGTATAACACAACACAGTATAACACAACACAGACAGTATAACACAACACAGACAGTATAACACAACACAGGCAGTATAACACAACACAGACAGTATAACACAACACAGACAGTATAACACAACACAGGCAGTATAACACAACACAGGCAGTATAACACAACACGGGCAGTATAACACAACACGAGTATAACACAACACAGACAGTATAACAAACACAGGCAGTATAACACAACACAGACAGTATAACACAACACAGGCAGTATAACACAACACAGGCAGTATAACACAACACAGTATAACACAACACAGACAGTATAACACAAAACAGACAGTATAACACAACACAGGCAGTATAACACAACACAGGCAGTATAACACAACACAGACAGTATAACACAACACAGACAGTATAACACAACACAGACAGTATAACACAACACAGACAGTATAACACAACAGACAGTATAACACAACACAGACAGTATAACACAACACAGACAGTATAACACAACACAGGCAGTATAACACAACACAGGCAGTATAACACAACACAGACAGTATAACACAACACAGACATCTATGATAACTAGGAAAAAAAAGTAATATCGGCTGCACATCCACGAAGGTCCCCTGGGGGTCCAAGCACCTACCCCTTCCCTTACCCCTTACTTCCTACCCCTTCCTCTTTGCCTATATTCTCGCTAACACTTCCCCTCCCATCCCTCTCCTCCTTCGCTAATCTCCTTCATTCCCTCTTATTCATTTCTCAATCTTTCCACTTCCATCCCTTTCAATTTTCCTATCTTTACCCCTTTATCCTCCCTTTCTCTCCTCTCTATCCTCTTTTACTGCCTTCCCCTGCCGCTCCCGTCCTTTCCCTTCCTCTGCTACCCTCCATCACCCCTCCGTTCACTCCCTCCCTCCCACCGCCTTCCCTCCTGCTATTAGTGGATTTTTATGTCTGCCAGATACAGCAGATTGATATTAAGATCGCTTGGTATCCTGGTTGTTTGATACTCCGGTCACTTGATATCCTGGTTGTTTGATACTCCGGTCACTTGATATCCTGGTTGATATTCCGGTCGCTTGATATCCTGGTTGTTTGATACTCCGGTCACTTGATATCCTGGTTGATATTCCGGTCGCTTGATATCCTGGTTGTTTGATACTCCGGTCACTTGATATCCTGGTTGATATTCCGGTCGCTTGATATCCTGGTTGTTTGATACTCCGGTCACTTGATATCCTGGTTGATATTCCGTTCGCTTGATATCCTGGTTGATATTCCGGTCGCTTGATATCCTGGTTGTTTGATACTCCGGTCACTTGATATCCTGTTGTTTGATACTCCGGTCACTTGATATCCTGGTTGTTTGATACTCCGGTCACTTGATATCTTGGTTGTCTGGTACTCTGGTCACTTGATATCCTGGTTGTTTGATACTCCGATATCCTGGTTGTTTGATACTCCGGTCACTTGATATCCTGGTTGTTTGATACTCCGGTCACTTGATATCCTGGTTGATATTCCGGTCACTTGATATCTTGGTTGTCTGATACTCCGGTCACTTGATATCCAGGTTGTTTGATACTCCAGTCACTTGATATCCTGGTTGTTTGATACTCCGGTCACTTGATATCCTGGTTGTTTGATACTCCGGTCACTTGATATCCTGGTTGTTTGATACTCCGGTCACTTGATATCCTGGTTGTTTGATACTCCGGTCACTTGATATCCTGGTTGTCTGATACTCCGGTCACTTGATATCCTGGTTGTTTGATACTCCGGTCACTTGATATCCTGGTTGATTGATACTCCGGTCACTTGATATCCTGGTTGTTTGATACTCCGGTCACTTGATATCCTGGTTGTTTGATACTCCGGTCACTTGATATCCTGGTTGTTTGATACTCCGGTCACTTGATATCCTGGTTGTTTGATACTCCGGTCACTTGATATCCTGGTTGTTTGATACTCCGGTCACTTGATATCCTGGTTGTTTGATACTCCGGTCACTTGATATCCTGGTTGTTTGATACTCCGGTCACTTGATATTCCGATTCCTTAATAACGCTGTTACTCTGTTATCTAGTGCAGATAAGATCTTTCCTCCCAGATCAACCCACCACAATTCTGCCCACCACATCTTCTGCCATCGAAACCCTTCTCCAAATACAACCCCCTCTCCCTCCCTAGAAACACCCAACAACCACCACACATCTCCCTCCCATCAAACACTCCCCCCCACAACTCCTCCCTACAAACACTCCCCCACAACCCCCACCACAACTCCCCCCTCCCTACCAACACTTCCCACACTACCATCTTCCTCTTGGAGGAAAAAAAAAGCGACATGGACGTTTTTAATTTCGCAGTTGCTGGGGTGGATCGCGTAATTCAGACTCGTGCCAAAAGTGGTGGCTTTGAGATACTTCTTTTTTAAAACACATGGAAGACCCTTGTAAATATTACCTGCCCTCTGGCGGTGATCTACCGGTGGTGGTGGTGGGTGGTGCTGCTGGTGGTTGGTGGTGGTTGCTTGTGGTGGTGGTGGTGCTGGTGGTCTATTGGTAATTCCCCTTATGTATGACAGGAGGCTTCTGAACAGCCCTGGGCTCCTGACACTTACTGTGTTTATTCTCAGTGCACTCAAGCGAAAATGTTGCACCGTCTGTCTAGTCTTTTGCTTTCACAGGGAGTGATTTATGTGTAGATTTGGAACCAGTCCCTCTAGAATTTTCCAGAGGTAAATTATGTACATTCTCCAGATCTGCAATTTCACCTGCCTTGAGAGGGGTAGTTAGACTACAGCAGTATTTCAGCCTAGATAAAACAAGTGATTTAAAGAGGATCATCATTGGTTTGGCATCCCTTGTTTTGAAGGTTCTCATTATCTACCCTATCATTTTCCTCGCTGTTGTGATAATGACTATTGTGCTCCTTGAAAGTGACACTGGAGGACAGGAAGACTTGGGAGGACATGATAACAACGTATAAAATACTGAGAGGAATTGACAAGGTGAACAGGGACATGTTTCCGAGATGGGAAATAGGAACAAGAAGTAACAACTGGAAGCTGAAAACTCAGTTGAGTCACAGGGATGTTAGGAAGTATTTCTTCAGCCTTGGAGTTTTCAGGAAGTGGAACATCTGGAGAGTGAAGTTGTAGAGGCAGGATCCATACATAGCTTTAAGAAATGCGACAAGGCTCTTGAAGCCAAAAGCAGATCTAATAGCGGCCAGCGAAGAGGCGAGGACAGAAGCTGTGACCCGACTCCTGCAACCACATTTAGGCGAGTACACACACACACAAACGCGCGCGTGCGCTTGTCCAGCATGCATTTACCAAACATCCAGTATTTTCCCCATCACCCCAGCATCATGAGATATTTCCCACCACCCCAGCATCATCAGATATCTCCCACCACCCCAGCATCATCAGATATCTCCCACCACCCCAGCATCATCGGATATCTCCCATCACCCCAGCATCATCAGATATCTCCCATCACCCCAGCATCATCAGATATCTCCCACCACCCCAGCATCATCAGATATCTCCCACCACCCCAGCATCATCAGATATCTCCCATCACCCCAGCATCATCAGATATCTCCCATCACCCCAGCATCATCAGATATCTCCCATCACCCCAGCATCATCAGATATGTCCCATCACCCCAGCATCACCAGATATGTCCCATCACCCCAGCATCACCAGATATCTCCCACCACCCCAGCATCATCAGATATGTCCCATCACCCCAGCATCATCAGATATGTCCCATCACCCAGCATCATCAGATATGTCCCATCACCCCAGCATCATCAGATATCCTCCGGGATCACTATAACACACCCCAGGACGCCTGTAACTAAAACGAATCGTGGGGCTTGTGGGAAGGAGAGGGGGAGAGAAAATGATGGGAGGGAGAATGGAGCAGAAGGAGCAAGATGACGGGGGGAGAATAAGGGGAAGGGGGAAGGGGCTGTGTAAAATGCAATATAACAAAAATTCCCTCCTAAACGCGACCCTCTAATCCTCAGTGAGGGGGTTCTGTTTCTTCCCCTCCCTCCATCCTTCACTCTCTTCAGTCCCCCTTTATCCTATTACCGCGGGACCACACCTTCCCTTTCTAATAATTCCCATCACCCCCCTGAAATAATTCCCATAATCCCCCTGAAATAATTCCCATAATCCCCCCCTTGCAATAATTCCCATCACCCCCCTTTGCAATAATTCCTATCACTCCCCTGAAATAATTTCCATCACCCCCAAGGGATATTAACCCTCTTCCCTCCCCCTCACATTCACCACCCACCAACACCTCACCCCTCCCCCTCACTACCATAAAACCCCCGACCAATTTCCCCTACCCTCCTTCCAGCACATTTTTTTCTAGGGCATCACGTCTCCCCTTCCCCCAGCCGGCCCCTCCCCTCCCCCAACATTCCCCCTACCCCCTCACACACCCTCATCGGCCAATCTGCTCAGTCTCCTGATGAAACTGCTATTAATTCCCGGCCCTGTTACACTCACCAGATACCCGGGGATTGGAGCTGATGAAGCCACTCCCCCGGGGGAATGAGGGGAGGGGGAGTGAGGAGGGGGAGCGAGGAGGGGGAGTGAGGAGGGGGAGCGAGGGAGAAGCGGTGTTGGAGGGGAAGTGAGTAGAGAAAGAGGTGGAGGGAGGATAATGAAAGATAAGGGTGGGGGGACAAAATGGGGAGTTAAGTGGGGAGCAGAGGGAAATATATAGAGAAGGGGAGGACAGGGAGGATGGAAGGGACGGATGAAATGGAGAAATGGGTGACGCAGAAATAATTGAAGGCAGAAGGGAGGGTGATAGGGAGAGAGGGATTGGAAGGGAGAGGGAGAGCTGCTACAACCTGCACGCTGGTGCATGATAGTAACTCTCATGAATCCAGGCAACTAAACCTAGGAACACTTCTAGCTTTATAAACCAGACTAAGTAAACCTAGAAACAGCCGTAGCCCATCAAGACACACCTGGGATGACCAGGTGTTTACAAGCCTATCAAGACACACCTGGGATGACCAGGTGTTTACAAGCCCATCAAAACACCTGGGATGACCAGGTGTTTACAAGCCTATCAAGACACACCTGGGATGACCAGGTGTTTACAAGCCCATCAAGACACACCTGGGATGACCAGGTGTTTACAAGCCTATCAAGACACACCTGGGATGACCAGGTGTTTACAAGCCTATCAAGACACACCTGGAATGACCAGGTGTTTACAAGCCCATCAAGACACACCTGGGATGACCAGGTGTTTACAAGCCTATCAAGACACACCTGGGATGACCAGGTGTTTACAAGCCCACCAAAACACCTGGGATGACCAGGTGTTTACAAGCCTATCAAGACACACCTGGGATGACCAGGTGTTTACAAGCGACGTTTGAACGTTAATATATTATAGAACACCATAAATATAATCTCAAGAGTCATTCATCTGGGGTTCTGTGCTTCGCTTACACCTACCTGGAGTCTACCTGGAGGGTCAACACCCCCGCGGCCCGGTCCACGACCAGGCCTCCCGGTGGATCAGGGCCTGATCAACCAGGTTGTTACTGCTGGCCGAACGTAGTCCAACGTACGAACCACAGCCCGGCTGATCCGGCACTGACTAAGTATCTGTCAAGCTCCCTCTTGACACTTTCATTTAAAAACAAAAAGAACAAAAGATAATAAAAATCAAGCCTGCCTGTCTCTCTCAAGAAAGGTCTCGGGTTATCTCAAAACTCTGCTACAAACACACTCATGTAAATACCGTCTCCTATGACGATGCTTGTTTTTTCTTTCTCCTGTGAGTATCTTGTATGTCGTAATCATGTCCTCCTGGTCTTCTTCCTAGACGTAACGAGCCAGTTCAATTAATTTCTCATAGTTCAGGACCAGCAGCTCTGTGACTAGTCTAGTTGCAAATCTTTGACTTTGGTTGATCTTTTAAATGTGTGTGATCAAGTGTTTAGTTAACCAGGTGGTTCACTGTTGTGGTTGACGGTGATGGTTCACTGTGGTGGTTCACTGTGGTGGTTCACTGTGATGGTTCACTGTGGTGGTTCAGTGTGGTGGTTCACTGTGATGGTTCACTGTGGTGGTTCACTGTGGTGGTTCACTGTGATGGTTCACTGTGGTGGTTCACTGTGATGGTTCACTGTGATGGTTCACTGGTGGTTCACTGTGATGGTTCACTGTGGTGGTTCACTGTGATGGTTCAGTGTGGTGGTTCACTGTGATGGTTCACTGTGGTGGTTCACTGTGATGGTTCACTGTGATGGTTCACTGTGGTGGTTCACTGTGATGGTTCACTGTGGTGGTTCACTGTGATGGTTCAGTGTGGTGGTTCACTGTGATGGTTCACTGTGGTGGTTCACTGTGATGGTTCACTGTGATGGTTCACTGTGATGGTTCAGTGTGGTGGTTCTCTGATGTATTATCACTGCTCATACACAAGTCATCTCCCTCCTTATATGTCTACCCACTCACTCCACTTCATCGCCCTTCCACTCCCTGTCTACTGCCTCCCTTATCCTTCAACTCTCTCCCTCAGCCTTCCACTCCCTGCCTCTCCCTCAGGCTTCCACACCCTGCGTCTCCCTCACCCTTTCACTCCCTGCCTCTCCCTCACCCTTCCACTCCCTGCCTCTCCCTCACCCTTCCACTCCCTGCCTCTCCCTCAACCTTCCATCACGTTATCACTATTTTTCTATGTAACAAATTAACGACTCTCTTTCCCTCTCATCTTCCTGTGTTTCCCTTACATTTAATTTTCCCATATCCTTTGTCCCCTACCTTCGTTACTTCTACCCTCCCCCCTTCCCCTCCCGACCTCCACTGATTTCCCCCTCCCCTCCCCCCAAAAAAAATCAAACTATGAAACAGCTGGACCGACTGAAACAAAATAAATCGCCGGGTCCTGATGAGCTTTTTGCAAGGGTTCTTAAGGAATGCAAAATGGAACTCTGTGAACCAATATCTAACATTTTTAATTTATCTCTTCAAACAGGTGTAGTGTCTGATATGTGGAAGATGGCTAATGTAATTCCTATTTTTAAAGCAGGGGACAAGTCACTACCGTCAAACTACCGCCCAATAAGCCTGACCTCAATTGTAGGCAAATTACTAGAGTCAATTATAGCTGATATTATTAGAAGCCATCTAGATAACCATAATTTGATTAATGATACCCAGCATGGATTCACGAGGGGCCGTTCCTGCCTATCTAATTTATTAACCTTCTTCAGTAAAGCTTTTGAGGCTGTTGATCACGATAAAGAATTCGATATTGTTTATTTAGACTTTAGTAAGGCTTTTGATAGAGTACCGCACCAGAGACTGTTAAAGAAAGTGGCAGCTCATGGCATTGGGGAAAAGTGCTGTCATGGATCGAGTCATGGCTCACCAATAGGAAGCAGAGAGTGTGCATAAATGGGGTTAAATCCGAATGGGACTTGTAACAAGTGGTGTTCCACAGGGATCAGTCTTAGGCCCATTGTTATTTATAATATATATCAATGACCTTGATGAGGAATTACTAGTGATATGAGCAAATTCGCCGACGACACGAAGATAGGTAGGATAATTGATTCAAACATAGATGTCATAGAACTTCAGGAAGATTTAGACAAACTTAATTCGTGGTCAGAAAAGTGGCAGATGCAGTTCAATGTAGATAAATGCAAGGTTCAAACTCGGAGTGTCCATAACCCAAGCACTTATAAGTTAAATAACGTAGAACTTAGCCATACAGATTGCGAGAAGGACTTGGGGTGATGGTAAGCAGCAACCTTAAACCAAGACAGCAATGCCTAAGCGTACGTAATAAGGCAAATAGATTACTGGGATTTATATCAGAAGTGTTAGCAACAGAAGTCCAGAGGTTATATTACAGCTTTATACATCATTAGTAAGGCCTCACCTAGATTACGCAGCTCAGTTCTGGTCTCCATATTACGAATGGACATAAATTCGTTAGAAAACATTCAGCGTAGAATGACTAAATTAATACATAGCATTAGAAATCTTCCTTACGAAGAAAGATTGAAGACCCTAAAATTACATTCACTTGTAAGACGTAGAATGAGGGAGACATGATCGAGGTATACAAGTGGAAAATGGGTATTAACAAAGGGGATATAAATAAGGTCTTGAGGATATCTCTCCCAAAAGAGAACCCGCAATAATGGATTCAAGTTAGATAAGTTTAGATTTAGAAAGGATATAGGAAAGTATTGGTTTGGAAATAGGGTAGTTGATGAGTGGAACAGTCTGCCTAGTAGGGTTATTGAAGCTAGGACCTTGGGTAGTTTCAAAATTAGGTTGGATAAATTCATGAGTGAGAGGGGTTGGATTTGAGTGGGACTCGCGCATGAGTGGGTAGAATTGTCAAAGCTTATTTCTTGGGTAGCTTTGAAAATTGGGTTGAGCAAATATTCTGTTAGTGGGATGGATTGTGAAGGACCTGCCTAGTATGGGCCAACAGGCCTGTGCAGTGTTCCTCCTTTCTTATGTTCTTATGTTCTTATGACACACCATCTCCCTCACCCACACAGACGCCATCTCCCTCACCCACACAGACGCCATCTCCCTCACCCACACAGACGCCATCTCCCTCACCCACACAGACGCCATCTCCCTCACCCACACAGACGCCATCTCCCTCACCCACACAGACGCCATCTCCCTCACCCACACAGACGCCATCTCCTCACCCACACAGACGCCATCTCCCTCACCCACACAGACGCCATCTCCCTCACCCACACAGACGCCATCTCCTCACCCACACAGACGCCATCTCCCTCACCCACACAGACGCCATCTCCCTCACCCACACAGACGCCATCTCCCTCACCCACACAGACGCCATCTCCCTCACCCACACTGACACCATCTCTCTCACCCACACTGACACCATCTCCCTCACCCACACTGACACCATCTCCCTCACCCACACGGACGCCATCTCCCTCACCCACACGGACGCCATCTCCTTCACCCACAAGGACGCCGTCTCCCTCACCCACACTGACGCCATCTCCCTCACCCACACGGACGCCATCTCCTTCACCCACAAGGACACCGTCTCCCTCACCCACACTGACGCCATCTCCCTCACCCACACAGACGCCATTTTATTCTGCCAAAATTAATTTCCAGCGACGCCCTTCAGAGGCAAGATAAAACATTCAGTATTAGTTTCACAAAAGGTAGCAAGTGAAGGCAGTAAGTGGTAGCAACAAGTGAAGGCAGTAAGTGGTAGCAACAAGTGAAGGCAGTAAGTGGTAGCAACAAGTGAAGGCAGTAAGTGGTAGCAACAAGTGAAGGCAGTAAGTGGTAGCAACAAGTGAAGGCAGCAAGTGGTAGCAACAAGTGAAAGCAGCAAGTGGTAGCAACAAGTGAAGGCAGTAAGTGGTAGCAACAAGTGAAAGCAGTAAGTGGTAGCAACAAGTGAAGGCAGCAAGTGGTAGCAACAAGTGAAGGCAGCAAGTGGTAGCAACAAGTGAAGGCAGTAAGTGGTAGCAACAAGTGAAGGCAGTAAGTGGTAGCAACAAGTGAAGGCAGTAAGTGGTAGCAACAAGTGAAGGCAGCAAGTGGTAGCAACAAGTGAAGGCAGCAAGTGGTAGCAACAAGTGAAGGCAGCAAGTGGTAGCAACAAGTGAAGGCAGTAAGTGGTAGCAACAAGTGAAAGCAGTAAGTGGTAGCAACAAGTGAAAGCAGTAAGTGGTAGCAACAAGTGAAGGCAGCAAGTGGTAGCAACAAGTGAAGGCAGCAAGTGGTAGCAACAAGTGAAGGCAGTAAGTGGTAGCAACAAGTGAAAGCAGTAAGTGGTAGCAACAAGTGAAAGCAGTAAGTGGTAGCAACAAGTGAAGGCAGCAAGTGGTAGCAACAAGTGAAAGCAGTAAGTGGTAGCAACAAGTGAAAGCAGCAAGTGGTAGCAACAAGTGAAAGCAGTAAGTGGTAGCAACAAGTGAAAGCAGTAAGTGGTAGCAACAAGTGAAAGCAGTAAGTGGTAGCAACAAGTGAAAGCAGTAAGTGGTAGCAACAAGTGAAAGCAGTAAGTGGTAGCAACAAGTGAAGGCAGCAAGTGGTAGCAACAAGTGAAAGCAGTGCAAAGTAGAGTAGCAACAAGTGAAGGCAGCAAGTGGTAGCAACAAGTGAAGGCAGCAAGTGGTAGCAACAAGTGAAAGCAGTAAGTGGTAGCAACAAGTGAAAGCAGTAAGTGGTAGCAACAAGTGAAAGCAGTAAGTGGTAGCAACAAGTGAAGGCAGTAAGTGGTAGCAACAAGTGAAAGCAGTAAGTGGTAGCAACAAGTGAAGGCAGCAAGTGGTAGCAACAAGTGAAGGCAGCAAGTGGTAGCAACAAGTGAAGGCAGCAAGTGGTAGCAACAAGTGAAGGCAGCAAGTGGTAGCAACAAGTGAAAGCAGTAAGTGGTAGCAACAAGTGAAGGCAGTAAGTGGTAGCAACAAGTGAAAGCAGTAAGTGGTAGCAACAAGTGAAGGCAGTAAGTGGTAGCAACAAGTGAAAGCAGTAAGTGGTAGCAACAAGTGAAAGCAGTAAGTGGTAGCAACAAGTGAAGCAAAGTGGTAGCAACAAGTGAAAGCAGTAAGTGGTAGCAACAAGTGAAAGCAGTAAGTGGTAGCAACAAGTGAAAGCAGTAAGTGGTAGCAACAAGTGAAGACGAGCAGAGTGGTAGCAACAAGTGAAAGCAGTAAGTGGTAGCAACAAGTGAAGGCAGCAAGTGGTAGCAACAAGTGAAAGCAGTAAGTGGTAGCAACAAGTGAAAGCAGTAAGTGGTAGCAACAAGTGAAAGCAGAAGTGGTAGCAACAAGTGAAAGCAGAAGTGGTAGCAACAAGTGAAAGCAGTAAGTGGTAGCAACAAGTGAAAGCAGAAGTGGTAGCAACAAGTGAAGCAGCAAGTGGTAGCAACAAGTGAAAGCAGTAAGTGGTAGCAACAAGTGAAAGCAGTAAGTGGTAGCAACAAGTGAAGGCAGTAAGTGGTAGCAGCACAAGTGAAAGCAGTAAGTGGTAGCAACAAGTGAAAGCAGTAAGTGGTAGCAACAGTGAAGGCAGAAGTGGTAGCAACAAGTGAAAGCAGTAAGTGGTAGCACAATGAAGGCAAGAGTGGTGGTAGCAGCAATGTGAAAGGCAGTAAGTGGTAGCAACAAGTGAAGGCAGTAAGTGGTAGCAACAAGTGAAGGCAGCATAAAAGTGGTAGCAACAAGTGAAGGCAGTAAGTGGTAGCAACAAGTGAAGGCAGCAAGTGGTAGCAACAAGTGGTGGAGGTTGCGGGGATAAGATGAGGATTTTTTTTTAATTGTCTTCATTAAGTCCATCATTTGTATACTTCCGCAGGACTGTAGTTGCTTTCACACAGGACCTGCATAGTTGTAACACTAGATATACTGTTCCAGTGTTGGTGGTACTCCAGCATTACCACACACCACCACCACCACCACTCCCTTCATCCCCTGTCCCCCTACCATATAGGCCTTCGGCCTTATCTACTTTTCTCTCCCCCATTTGCGACTTGACAATAGTACATGACGGATCGACACGTCGTCACAAACTTTCTCTCATAAGTGCGAGTTCTCGGTAAACAGGACTGGAGTATCTTACACAGGGTATGGCATTCTAACAGGTACAGGAGTTCTCTAACAAATTTTCCCTGGCTGCTATCCACCACATGTCTACTTCGAGCATACCTGGAGGGTATGGTCGAACTGAACCGGGGGTCAACGACCCCGCGGTTCAGTTCATAACCAGGCCTCGCGGTGGATTAGTCTGATCAACTAGGCTGTTACTGCCGCACCTATTTTTACTGCTAGGTAGGCAGGGACAGCAAGGGTGAAAGGAAACTTGCTCACGCGTTTCTCCGTGCCAGGAAATCGAACCCGTGGCTTTGCGATTGTGAATAGAAGGCTTTCACCTGTGAGCTCCGTAGCACCCCTGATGTGAAGGAGAGAGAGAGAGCGAGAGAGAGAAATTGGAGAAGGGAGTGGGAAAGGAGTGTGGTGGAAGTGTTAGGGAGTGGGGTAGGTGATGAGGAAAAATGAGGGGGGGGTGAGAAGAGGAAGGGTGGAAGAGGATAAGAATGAAGGGAAGGGAGAAGAGGGAGAGAGGAGAAAGCAATGAGGTAGGGAGGGCAGTGGAGCAAGGAAATGTAAGGGAGGAAAAAATGAGGAGCAGAGAGAGTGAGGTAATAAAGAGGTAAGAAAACTAACTAGGAGATGAGAGAAGGGAAAGAAGAGGCGGAAGATATAAGAGTAAAGTGGTAAAGAGAAGGAAAAAAAAGAGAAGCAAAGTTGAGAAGAATGAAAGTGAGAGAAAAGGGAAGTGGAGGGAGGTGGGAGAGGGAGAGAAACGGGATGTGGAAGAGGGAGAGAAGAATGTGGAGGACAGACGAAGGATGTGCAGGAGGCAGAGAAGAGGGAATAAGAGACATAAAAGATGGAGGGTAGAAAATAAGAGGAAAGAGAGAGGGAGAGGCACAAGAGAGTAGAGTGGGGGGTGAAACTGTTTATTTACTAACAATGGGAAAGGAAAAAATGCACGTTCCCCTTTTCCCCCTCCCTCTCCCTCCCTCTCTCTCTATCCTTCTCTCCCTCCCTCCTTGTATTTGCAATCAGGTATATAATTTACCCAGCACTGCAGCATTTAATTAATTGAGAGCGAGAGAGAGAGAGAGAGCGAGAGAGAGAGAGAGCGAGACAGAGATAGACAGAGTACATACTAGGTACAAAGGAATACATGGCACACTAATACTAGTTTGTGTGGTGCTAACACTCTTGTTTATGTGGTGATAACAATACCGGAATTCCTGCATAAACTTCATGACTACTAGCAACACGACTACCATCCCTACTACTAATACTACTAGCAATACGACTACCATCCCTATTACTACTAGCAACACGACTACCATCCCTACTACTACCACAACCACTCTTACTAGTACCTACTACTTATAACACCACTGTGCTAACTAGTACCTCTCACAGCTTCCACCTGACTGTACTGCTACATGTCTTGTGCACGAAATAATAACTGAATCTCTTGTATTAATTCAGAGACGTATCAGAGAGAAATGTATCACAGATGTTTCATAAATCTGGATATCACAGATGTATCATAAATCTGGATATCACAGATGTATCATAAATCTGGATATCACAGATGTATCATAAATCTGGATATCACAGATGTATCATAAATCTGGATATCACAGATGTATCATAAATCTGGATATCACAGATGTATCATAAATCTGGATATCACAGATGTATCATAAATCTAGATATCACAGATGTATCATAAATCTGGGCATCACAGATGCATTATAAATATGGATATCACATATATAAATCTGGGTATCACATAAGTATCATAAATTTGAGTAACCCAAATCTGGGTATGACAGATGTGTCATAAATCTGGGTATGACAGATGTGTCATAAATCTGGGTATCATATATTTATCATAAATTCGAAAGAATAATATAAAAGCGGGTTTTTGATGCTGAGTTTGAAATCGATCGTTTCAGTACATTAATACAAGTGTGTGTGTGTGTGTGTGTATGTGTGTGTGTGTGTGTGTGTGTTTGTGTGTGTGTGTGTGTGTGTGTGTGTGTGTGTGTGTGTGTGTGTGTGTGTGTTTGTGTGTGTGTGTGTGTGTGTTTGTTTGTGTGTGTGTGTGTTTGTGTGTACACTGTTGAATCATTCACCATTCATCTAGAACAAGCAACTCCTCTGTAAACAAAAACTCTGCTACTTCAATATTACTTTCCAATTACATTTATAACAATACGCGCCCGGGTAACGCTGCCGAAAAAATGATGAGTAGTTAAACAGGCGTATATGTGGCGGTAAATACGCAGTGCGTACAGCAGGCGTAGAAGACTCGTGGTGATCCATTACTCACTGACCATGCTCACTCATGGTGATCCATTACTCACTGACCACGCTCACTCATGGTGATCCATTACTCACTGACCATGCTCATTCATGGTGATCCATTACTCACTGACCACGCTCACTCATGGTGATCCATTACTCACTGACCACGCTCACTCATGGTGATCCATTACTCACTGACCATGCTCATTCATGGTGATCCATTACTCACTGACCATGCTCACTCATGGTGATCCATTACTCACTGACCACGCTCACTCATGGTGATCCATTACTCACTGACCATGCTCACTCATGGTGATCCATTACTCACTGACCATGCTCACTCATGGTGAACCATTACTCACTGACCATGCTCATTCATGGTGATCCATTACTCACTGACCATGCTCACTCATGGTGATCCATTACTCACTGACCATGCTCACTCATGGTGATCCATTACTCACTGACCATGCTCACTCATGGTGATCCATTACTCACTGACCATGCTCACTCATGGTGATCCATTACTCACTGACCATGCTCACTCATGGTGATCCATTACTCACTGACCATGCTCACTCATGGTGATCCATTACTCACTGACCACGCTCATTCATGGTGATCCATTACTCACTGACCATGCTCACTCATGGTGATCCATTACTCACTGACCACGCTCACTCATTGACCATACTCATTCATCATGGTGATCCATCACTCACTAACCACACTCACTAACCAGTCATGGTGATTCATTACTTACCAACCACACTCACTCATCATGATCCTCGGACATAATTACTGCTCAGTCTTATAGCCAGTTGTTACCTTCTATGACCTAGCATGCTTTGTGTTCTCTATCCTGTGTTCATTCCCAACTCTTCATTCTTCTCACACCTCAGCACATGATATCTGTCATCACTCACCATCACCTTATTTTGATTTGCAAACTGGAAGACAATTGTAATCTACCCGTCATCAACTGGGTGGACTTCCATACTTGCTATCGTACCGTCATGACACCACCACACATCCACCATTACCACCACCATCACCCACCACAACCACACATCTACCATTACCACACCACAACCACCACCATCACAACCACTACCACACATCCACCATTACCACCACCATCACCCACAACAACCACACATCTACCATTACCACACCACAACCACCACCATCACAACCACTACCACACATCCACCATTACCACCACCATCAACCACCACTACCACACATCTACCATTACCACACCACCACACATGCACCACTACCACCACCAACACCCCCACCACCAGACAGATCACTCGCTCAACTTTAGAGATCTTAGCACAGCTGACGGCAGCAAAGTTGCTAAAATTGACGAGGGAAGCATAATTAATAACAAAACTTCCGCCACAAGTCAAAAAATGCTGAGAATCTCATTACGGGGAAATTCTTACTAAAAATAAAGGATATTTACACCAGGCCAGGAAGTTTTAATAACATAACGAGACTGTTCGAGGGGTTGGTTGGTGGAGGTGGTGGTGGTAATGAGTGGTAGTAAGAGGTTGTGGAGGTGGTGGTGGTAATGAGTGGTAGTAAGAGGTTGTGGAGGTGGTGGTGGTAATGAGTGGTAGTAAGAGGTTGGTGGAGGTGGTGGTGGTAATGAGTGGTAGTAAGAGGTTGTGGAGGTGGTGGTGGTAATGAGTGGTAGTAAAAGGTTGTGGAGGTGGTGGTGGTGGTAATGAGTGGTAGTAAGAGGTTGTGGAGGTGGTGGTGGTAATGAGTGGTAGTAAGAGGTTGTGGAGGTGGTGGTTGTGGTAATGAGTGGTAGTAAGAGGTTGTGGAGGTGGTGGTGGTAATGAGTGGTAGTAAGAGGTTGTGGAGGTGGTGGTGGTGGTAATGAGTGGTAGTAAGAGGTTGTGGAGGTGGTGGTGGTAATGAGTGGTAGTAAGAGGTTGTGGAGGTGGTGGTGGTGGTAATGAGTGGTAGTAAGAGGTTGTGGAGGTGGTGGTGGTAATGAGTGGTAGTAAGAGGTTGTGGAGGTGGTGGTGGTGGTAATGAGTGGTAGTAAGAGGTTGTGGAGGTGGTGGTGGTAATGAGTGGTAGTAAGAGGTTGTGGAGGTGGTAATGAGTGGTAGTAAGAGGTTGTGGAGGTGGTGGTGGTAATGAGTGGTAGTAAGAGGTTGTGGAGGTGGTGGTGGTGGTAATGAGTGGTAGTAAGAGGTTGTGGAGGTGGTGGTGGTAATGAGTGGTAGTAAGAGGTTGTGGAGGTGGTGGTTGTGGTAATGAGTGGTGGTGGTGGGATCAGAAAGGTTAGGAGTGGTAAGTGTTGCAAGAACTAGCGGTGGATTAAACATAAAATAGACTCTAAAACTTTACTTAGACTGCACAGAGGTTCTTACCAGAACTGATGATGTACATAAACTACGAAAGAGATAAAAAGAGACTTAGTAACAACCTAGCAAGCCTGTGAGAGAGCCAGGGGAAAACATGACCACGACATTCGAAATACTTGTTGTGTTGTACCCTCACTGAACAACAAAAAGGCACAATACCGTGACTGGAACAATACACAAATAACCCGCACACATGAGAAAGCTAACGACGACGTTTCGGTCCGACTTGGACCATTTACAGTCACAAGTGGGACCGAAACGTCGTTATAAGGTGCTCTCTGCCATGTGCGGGTTATTTATGTATCGTACCCGAACTGATAATTCTCCTCAACAAAGCGCACTACGATAAACGTATATGCTGTAAGGTAACTCGTCTCCCTAATGCTCCACAAACGGAGTATCGAGCCTGCACTCCTTGCGCTCAATGACCCGCAATACATTTAGCGCTTAACACAGCTAATCCTCGAAAACAAACGAGAAACAGGTAAAAAAAAAAAAACAGCGAGGTACGACTTACGCTGTGGTGGGTCAGTCGCGGCTCCTCGACCACAGTCGCCTCACCTGTCAGTCTAGAGTGCAGACAGCAACCTGGTAGCACCACCACGGCCACGAAGTCATATTATTGTCAATGTCAGCCCGGGACAGCAGACGGGAAGAAATCGGAGATGAGGAGGAGAGTCGGCAGAGTGTAGGAGAGAACGGGGATGGGAGGACGAAAAGAAGTAAAGTGGTCACGATGGTGGGAAGGAAAAAATAGAAGGGAGGAGGGGCAAGGTGAAGGAGGAGCGACCACGGGAATAGTGGGTAGTGAAAAGGGGGGGGGGGTAAAGAGCCCACCAGGATACGGCCGAGAAAAAAAAAGTGTTCAAGTGGTATCCAGAAAGAAATAATGACATAAGAAATGGAGCGTCTGGACGCTGAAGACCAAGCGGAAAGTTTGGCTCGGGAACTTGCTGCCGCAGAAGAATACGTGGGGTGGGCAGACAGCAGAGGCTTTACCGGTCTGTATCGAGGCTATCTGCGTAAAGATAGCAGGGGGTTTAACGGTCTGTATCGAGGCTATCTTTGAGAAGATAGCAGGAAGTTTAACTGTCAGTATCGAGGCTATCTGCTCAAAAATAGCAGGGGGGTAACGGTCTATATCGAGGCTATCTGCTCAGGACTACCTACAGTCTAGCCACCTTTAATTCTGACTAAACTGTTAAGGTAGAAGAGAGCACAGCATAAGGTTCTCTTCCTATCCTTCACTCCCTCAAGCCTCACTGATAAGACTTGATAATTGTGATAAATGAGGATAACTAACTTTATGGCTTCGGTAACAATACACCTTTACTCTGAAATCTGATAATTATAGACCATACACCTTCATTGTGAAATCTGATAATTATAGTGTACAATTCTAGTGGAATGTGAAGATTATATTGTTCTCGGTGTGGAAAATACTGACCATAAGATTCACGCCGTTCTTAATCGTGACTTTAAAATTCCACGTAATTCCCTGTCATTATCTATGACGACTCCTCTACTTTTTTGTTGCTATTAACACGAATTTTTGAGAATTATTTTAAATACATATGGATAACATGGTATATATTTTGTGAAGACCTTGCATCCAGTCATGGTGATTGTGTCATCCTGTTATGGTAGCTGTGTCATCCAGTCGAGGTTGGCTGTGTCATCGTCATGAGTGGCTGTGTCATTCAGTAGTGGTTGTCTGTGTCATCCGGTTATGGCTGGCTGTATCATCCAGAATTCAACGTCCTGTTACATCAAGTCAACATTCCCCCGTATTTAATTCTCTGATCAAGTGACTGTACCTACCAAGAGGTGTTGTACCATAATGCCTCAGCATTCGTACGAGGTTGGCCACAATTTTAAATGCTATATGCATTTTGATATAAAAAAAATTGAGTTCAACCATCAGGATAGATTTGAATTCAGCTTCAGTTCAAATTCATGGACACACTTGTGTGTTCCTAAATGAGTGTGACCACCGCCTCCTCTCTTCATCCCCCACCCACACTACCCGTCTGTTATATAATTATAATTGGAGTAATGGTGAAAGTGTTTCTTCGTTTTTGGATCACCCTACCTCAGCAGATGGCCGGTGTTATATATATATGTATATATATATTTATATATTATATATATATATATATATATATATATATATATATATATAACACCGGGCTAATAACACCTTCTGTATACATTACTAAAGTTAAAAACAGAAACTTTTTTTCTTTGGGCCACCCCGCCTTGGTGGGAAACGGCCGATTTGTTGACACAGTATTTATGTATGTATGTATGTATGTGTATGTATATATATATATATATATATATATATATATATATATATATATATATATATATGTCGTGCCGAATAGGTAAAACTGGTCAATTAGCAAGAACTCATTTAAAATTAAGTCCTTTCTAAAATTTTCTCTTATACTACGTTTAAAGATATATTTTTTTCATTTATGTTAATGCAAAAATTAATAATTTGGTACCAAAAAAAAATTAGAAAACTTACGTAACCTTGTTATAACAAACGCAATTTAATTTAGCCTAATCCAACTAAATATATTTTAGACAAGTTTACAATAATTTAATAATAAACAAATACAATTAAATATATTTTTTTTCGTTAGTTTCCGAATGATTTTTTGCGAAATTATTGCATACACAAATTTTCGCTTGTCTTATTCGGCAAGAAGAGCGTTGCCATTTAAGCCAAAGTCGCAAGTTTTACTATTCGACGACATATTTATATATATATTATATATATATATATATATATATATATATATATATATATATATATATATAATATATATATAAAGAGAGAGATCCGGGAAAAGGACACCCGCGAGAAACTCCTCTCACGTTTTTTCTACGACAATTACATAAAAATGAAAAAGTAAAAAAAAAAAAAAAAAAACAAATGCACAAGCGATGTGGTAAGTAGCCTACATTTGATGTAATAGCTACAGCAGTGACTGTCGCCCGCCGCGGGGCAAGAAACACTGAGTGAACGACTGCTAAAATTCCCCAGGTCTTCAGGACGTGAGTTTGAGATTCCAGGCTTCCACACCCACTCACACTCAGGTCTCATGTTGTGGGAGAGAAACCAGACCCGCTCCACATTATCATGGTTTCTAAACATAGCGTTTACTGTGAACCTGTCAGTGTGTGTGTGTATACTAAATGATTTGTGTGTGTTTGGTCCAGTGTTAGCTCCTGGTCCCGCCTGTTAACCTACTATCGACCGGTTTCTTGGCCCTTAATCACAATGCACAGACAGACACACACACACACACGTCAGTTAGTGCTGCTGGTGGATAATGGTAGTCATGGGAGGCTTCCTGGAATTAGCAGGATAATCTGGACGACCACTCCAAGATCCCATCAGACCAACTCTGCCTCCAGCCGTCACCGTTCCCTTGGCAAATTGGTCAAAAGCGTAGCTTTCGAAAGGATAGTGTTCATAAAATATACCTAACATTTACTAGCCAAAAACTGCTATTAAACAAACCAAATGGTAAAAAAAACTACTTAAAAACACAAAGTGGTTAGAAGCAGTTACCGCACAGTATTAAGAGAACGAAGTGGCCAAACATACTTTATAAAAGTCAAGAAATGGCCACAACACGCCAGTAAGACGTAAATAGAAATTCATCTACCTCACGTCAAACATCTCAACAGGTCATGTCACCAAAACTTTGACCCTGTCACTCACCTAAACCACAAAACCACTTAATTAAAATGAACAAATGCCAATTATCATTTAAAAATTCAATACAATTTTTTAAAAAAATGGTTTAAAGACTGCCTAAGAGCGAAATAAAAATGTGTATATAAACTAAAAGATGAAACACAATACAAGCTAAAAAAAATAATAAAAAAAAAAAAAAAAGATAATATATATCACAGGAAATATACACTTGAAAAATATGTCTCTCAGAGTATATAGAGTATATACAGTGAGTATATACAGTGAGTATATACAGTGAGTATATACAGTGAGTATATACAGTGAGTATATACAGTGAGTATATACAGTGAGTATCATTTAATCGCTATTTTAGAGATAGAAGTTTTCTTGACTGGTGGTGAACAGTGACATGCAGCCTTGATGACCCTTGTATAGTCGATAGGATTTAAACCCCATTAATCAACATGTAACGAACATTATAATACTTCAACAAGAACATAACCTAACCTAACAAAAAACACAAATTCCAACATGAGCATTATTAAAAAAATCCACACAAATATGTCAGTATAAAACAAGATTTAGAAAAAAATAAAGCGAAAGATTTCATTAATTTTCATAATATATATATAAGCGCAAGAGCGGAGCGCTAGCCGCGCGTTCAACATTTATTACACTACTGAATGCACTATCATAAACATTATGCAACACACTATACAATGCACTACGGATAAAAAAAAAATAAAAACGTTTATTTAGTTATGTTACATACAAGCAGCGTAAAAAAAAAAAATAACTTACAAAAAAGAAACTCTTTAAAAATCAAACTAACAAAATACAAAGAAACTAACTTACAAAATTCGAAATAACTTACAAATATACAATGATACTTACAAAATACAAAAAGAACAAACTTACAACACAGAACATAACTAACTTACCAAAATTCAAACACAGAATTGGCTTACCCGTGGAGCGCAGAATCTGGGCGTCTCTCAAGACTACCACTGAAGCAACTACCTTGTTGGTAAACACCTTGTGAGTCAGTGAGGGCCTCAGCAACTTACACTCAATCTACACTAAATCATCCACGATATATTACCTGGCTTTTTGGTTTTGCGTGAGATTACTCCACCTACCTACAAGTCAAGATGAATTTACCATTTATATTAGCCGTAAAATGATTAAACACACAAACACACACACACATACACACACACACATATATATATATATATATATATATATATATATATATATATATATATATATATACATATATATAGACAGCAATCGCCCAGGGAGGTACTAACGTCATGCCAAGTGAGTGTAAAACGAAAGCCTGTAATTGTTTTACATGATGGTAGGATTGCTGGTGTCTTTTTTCTGTCTCATAAATATGCAAGATTTCAGGTATGTCTTGTTACTTCTACTTACACTTATGTCACACTACACATTCATGTACAAGCATATACACACCCCTCTGGGTTTTATAGTTCTTGCTCTTATTTCCTCTTATCTCCATGGGAAAGTGGAACAGAATTCTTCCTCCGTAAGCTATGAGTGTCGTAAGAGGCGACTAAAATGCTGGGAGCAAGGGGCTAGTAACCCCTTCTGCATATATTACTAAATGTAAAAGGAGAAACTTTCGTTTTTCCTTTTGGGCCACCCTGCCTCGGTGGCATACGGCCGGTGTGTTGAAAGATATACGTATATATGTATGTCGTGCCAAATAGGTCAAATAAAACTTGCGATTTTGGCTTAAATAACAACGCTCTTCTTGCCGATTAATGCAAGCGAAAATTTGTGCATGCAATAATTTCGCAAAAATAATTCTAAACCTAACGAAAAATATATATTTCATTGTGTTTGTTTATTATTAAATATTTGTAAATTTATCTAAAATATATTTAGTTGGATTAGGCTAAATTTAATTGCACTTCTTATAAGGTTAGGTAAGTTTTCTCCGGTTCTTTTGGTACAAAATTATTGATTTTTACATTAACATGAATGAAAAAAAAAAATCTTTTAACGTATAAGAGAAAATTTTAGAAATGATAATTTTAAATGAGTTCTTGCTAATTGACCAATTTTACCTATTCGACATCACACACACACACAAATATATATATATATATATATAAATTTCATAGGCTACTTCAACACAGAGGTTTTTTAAAAAATAACCATATACCAAAATTATACAGAAAAACAAATTAAAATAAATTCAAAAGTTTATTTTAACAAATTCGAAAGTTAACTAACTTAAAGAATCAAACATCGAAGACAATAATGTCCAACAATATATCCCCATTTGACAGCTAATATGATTAATAAAATTACATCAGTATGCGATAAGGAAGAGTAACCCCAGTTAGGACTCAAATAATATGCCCTGCACATAAATAATATACCCTATCGTACGATCCCCTGTACACAGATAATATACCCTGTGGTACGAGCACCAGTACACAGATATTATACCCTGTGGTACGAGCACCAGTACACAGATAATATACCCTGTGGTACGAGCACCAGTACACAGATATTATACCCTGTGGTACGAGTACCAGTACACAGATATACCCTGTGGTACGAGCACCAGTACACAGATAATATACCCTGTGGTACTAGCACCAGTACACAGATAATATACCCTGTGGTACGAGCACCAGTACACATATATTATACCCAGTGGTACGAGCACCAGTACACAGATATTATACCCAGTGGTACGAGCACCAGTACACAGATATTATACCCAGTGGTACGAGCACCAGTACACAGATATTATACCCTGTGGTACGAGCACCAGTACACAGATAATATACCCTGTGGTACTAGCACCAGTACACATATAATATACCCTGTGGTACGAGCACCAGTACACAGATAATATACCCTGTGGTACGAGCACCAGTACACAGATATTATACCCAGTGGTACTAGCACCAGTACACAGATATTATACCCTGTGGTACGAGCACCAGTACACAGATAATATACCCTGTGGTACTAGCACCAGTACACAGATAATATACCCTGTGGTACGAGCACCAGTACACAGATATTATACCCAGTGGTACGAGCACCAGTACACAGTATACTGCCTGGTACAGGATCATTACCAAGACGTCAGTGATAGTGTTATAACCAATGTGATCATACGTACAACACCAAAATCACTAACAAAATCTGAACCATTCATATATACTCAGTTATACTAAAATATCAACATGTTATGCTTTTACCATAATTATACCCTGTGGTACGAGCACCAGTACACAGATATTATACCCAGTGGTACGAGCACCAGTACACAGTATACTGCCTGCTACAGGATCATTTACCAAGACGTCAGCTGGGATAGTGTTAGGTGGAGACCAATGTGATCACTACGTACCAACACCCAAAATCACTAACAAAACTCTGAACCATTCATATATACTCTCAGATTATAACTTTTATAATATCAACATGTTATGGTTCGTTTACCATAATTATAATAATGGTATAAAATACTGACAAGTTAATGAATAACGTATGTAACGATTATAAATTATTGTTATTATTATTGTTGTAAATAATTGCAAAACAATTTTAACAGCGACAGTACAAATGAATAACGATAAGAATAATGTAAAATTTTAAAAAATCATTAAAAGGCATTTTTTTTAATAATTTAAAAAAGAAATCAGTTTGATTAATAACAGAACATAACAACGAACAGCAAAAAAAAAAAAATGCAAATAAAACAGCATTAAATCAAGACGCTTTGAAAGGCTAGACAATTATCAACCAGTACCTCTGATATACCTGTGACCTGTTTCCAGAGTTTTCCAACACTCGCCGCCCGGCTTGGGGCCCAAGATAACCAGTTGCCTAAATGGTCAACCAAACTGTTGCTGCTAGCTGCCCCTAGTATACTGTGATCAATGTGACTCGTTCATCTTCAGTAACTCGTAGTTAGATGAATGAAATTATCTACACCGTGTGAATGTACATTCTACATTCATGAATGTTATCGTCTCTCTAACACTCACGCGGACGTGATAATGTTAATGATGGGGATTTTAACAGCATTTTGGGCATGATGATTATCTTAACAGCAGGCATGATAATGATGCTAACAGCATGTAGGGCATGATAATAATGATCTTAACAGAATGCAGGGCATGATAATGATGATCTTAACAGCATGTGGGGTATGATAATGATGATCTTAACAGCATGTGGGGTATGATGAAGATAACGACGCTCACAACACTGCCCCAACATACGCATGTTGACGTCATATTACGTCGTGATAAACACTGTCAACTCTCTTAATTAAGAGTTAGAAAGTGCATCAAAGTTTTATAGACACCTGGAGGCTCCAGGCTGCAGCTCTAGTCGAGGTTTCTTGAGTGTAGGTCGTATCAGTGGAGGTTTGTTTAGTGGAGGTTTGTTTAGTGGAGGTTTGTTTAGTGGAGGTCGTGTTAGTGGAGGTCGTGTTAGTGGAGGTCGTGTTAGTGGAGGTCGTGTTAGTGGAGGTCGTGTTAGTGGAGGTCGTGTTAGTGGAGGTTTGTTGAGTGGAGGTCGTGAGAGTGGTTCTTGTGAGTACAAGTTTGGTGAGTGAACAGTTTTGTGGCATTATTATTATTTCTAAACAAGTACAAAACCCCTATGAGTCATACAGAGCGGTTTGTAATTGAAGGTTTTGAGTAACGTGTTTAGTGAAAGTTCAAATGTCTCACAATACACCTGGATTTATAAGTGGAGGCTTCACAATACGCCTGGATTTATAAGTGGAGGCTTCACAATACACATGGATTTATAAGTGGAGGCTTCACAATACACATGGATTTATAAGTGGAGGCTTGACAAACCTGGATTTGTAAGTGGAGGCTTCACAATACACCCGGAGGCTTCAGTCATTACCTGAAGCCTTCACTGAAGCTTGCAATTTGCATAAGAAATGGAAGTAAAGTTACTGCATACACATTTTTAATTCCACCTGTTTAGCTCAAGTTAGTAATTTCAAGTTTCCAATTGACACATGAATGATGAAGTTTGTGACTCAAGTTTCAGGAGACACGCGGGAGACGCGACATTTGCGTTACCTGGAAACAGACAGGCGAGGATAAGAAGAGGCAAATAAGGTGAAACATAGACGAAGGGTAATGTGAAGGGCTGGGTCTGAAAAAGAAGTGGAAGGGGAGGAAAACGGTGTGGGTAGAGACAAGCAGAGGGAAAGGAAATTGGGAGTGAGGGAGGTTGAGGGGAAATTGGGAAGAAGGGGGAGAGAAAATGGAGGAGGGAGAGGAAGAGGAGAGGGGGGAAGATAATGAAGGATGGGGGGGATTGTAACGAAGCATGAGAGATGGAGAGAGGGGAAAAAATGGAGAGGAATGGAGAGAACGCAAGGAGAGAGCTCCTGGGTTCAATTACCGGGGTGAGTGAGACGTATGGACAAGTGTACCTAGGTACCGTGACTCCTAGGTCGTCTAGAAAAATGTTATAGTATACATTTCTACGGATAGTATGCCATATCACTGGTCAGGCATTGAGCTAAAGTAGGCTACAATATCCTCTCTTTATATTTTATCACATCGGCTGTTTCCCACCAAGGTAAAGTGACCCTTAAACCCCCCAAAGAAAAGGAAGCATTCACCATCTTTCATTTAACTGTCTTACCAGAAGTTCGTAGACATGATACAAACTGCAACATCGTCATCCCTCTTGCAGAGTGCTGTCATTGTATTTCCTACGACCAGGGTTCAAGTCCGGCTAACCGGTTTATCCTGAATCTCTTCGTAAATGTTGCCTTAATTGCACTCCAGCAGCACGCCAAATCCCTAAAAACCACTTGAATCTACTAAGATCTAACATGCTTACACACGCCTGCTGGATGCTCAAGCCTATACCACTTAAAACCTTTTTCGCACCCTCTTCGAACACTTCCTGGGACAACTCCGTGCCCTGTCTTTCTTCCACCTAGGTCATCCTGTTTTACTTCAGTCTAAGTGCCCGAACCACCTCAACAACCCCTTGGCAACCTTCTGCATTTTACCTTCAGTAGAACAATACTATTCTAATTTCTGCGTGCCAATTTCTCCGCGAAATATTCACACCACAAACTGTTGTCCAAGACGACATCTACACTGCATCCAGCCTCTTTCTCGCTGCAACATTTAAAGCCCATGCCTCACAACCATGTAAAAAAGTTGGTACCACTATACAAACTCCTAGCTTGTAGCATAAAAATTTAAGATTTTTTTTACGAAGACGTAAAGTAAACCTCTCGTTAAGTTCAACAAAGATGTAAGACAAACTAAAATCAGAGAAAGAGAGAGAGAGAGACGGAGAGATAGTACAGCAGCAGGAGTGAAGACTTTAAATACCATCTTAACGGCGGAGATCTGCCCACTCGCCCCCCGACTTACCTGCCGGAAACAGGAAAAATTTCTGCTGGAGCTGGAACCAATCCTCTTGTGAGACTTTCCACAGTGCAGAGACCCTCCCTCCCTCCCTCCCTCCCTCCCTCTCCCTCTCTCTCTCTCTCTCTCTCTCTCTCTCTCTCTCTGTCTTTTTGTGGGTCTCCTTTGACCGGTGCTCTGTGCTAAACCCTTCTGTCCACACGCCTTTGATGTCGGCCTGACCCTCAAGTGCACGGATTGCCCACCAAATGGACGCTTCCACTCACACATTAAATTGACAGATGGCCTACTGCACACACCTTATACCGCACACAAGCTCTCTCTCACACACACACACACACACACCTAGTAGCAATCAATGAAGAGGCGGGGCCAGGAGCTATGAATCGACCCCTGCAACCACAAATAGGTGAGTACAAATAGGAGAGTACACACACATATGCACATGGGGCCAGGAGCTGTGACTCGACCCCTGCAACCACAACTAGGTGAGTACACATACGCTTTTGAAGCATTTGAACGCATTTTCAACGCCTTTGTAACGTCCAACAAACGCCTTTGCAACGTAAAATGCACTCTTCACAACGTCGAAGGCAAGCCTTTACAACGCCTTTGCAACGTCCGGATCAAAAAATCAATACGTAAAGAAAAATCCTGCAACAATCTTCATTGCCTTATTTTATTTATTGTAAACAAAAAATGCGAACGATAAACGGAACCTCTCAGAAATGTCGTCTTGAAAACTTAAGCTGATAAAATACCGCAGATGATGCAAGAATGTTAAGACCAGAAGGTGAGGGAGACAGCAAGTGAGGGTGAGGGGAGACAGCAGTGAGGGTGAGGGGAGACAGCAAGTGAGGGTGAGGGGAGACAGCAGTGAGGGTGAGGGGAGACAGCAAGTGAGGGAGAGGGGAGACAGCAGTGAGGGTGAGGGGAGACAGCAGGTGAGGGAGAGGGGAGACAGCAGTGAGGGTGAGGGGAGACAGCAGTGAGGGTGAGGGGAGACAGCAAGTGAGAGGGGAGACAGCAGGTGAGGGAGAGGGGAGACAGCAGTGAGGGTGAGGGGAGACAGCAGTGAGGGTGAGGGGAGACAGCAAGTGAGAGGGGAGACAGCAGGTGAGGGAGAGGGGAGACAGCAGTGAGGGTGAGGGGAGACAGCAGTGAGGGTGAGGGGAGACAGCAGAGTGAGGGGAGACAGCAAGTGAGGGAGAGGGAGACAGCAGTGAGGGGAGGGGAGACAGCAGTGAGGGAGAGGGGAGACAGCAGTGAGGGTGAGGGAGACAGCAAGTGAGGGAGAGGGAGACAGCAGTGAGGGTGAGGGAGACAGCAAGGAGGGAGAGAGGAGACAGCAAGTGAGGGAGAGGGGGAGACACCCAGTGAGGGTGAGGGGAGACAGCAAGTGAGAGGGGAGACAGCAGGTGAGGGAGAGGGGAGACAGCAGTGAGGGTGAGGGAGACAGCAGTGAGGGTGAGGGAGACAGCAAGTGAGGGAGAGGGAGACAGCAAGTGAGGGAGAGGGAGACAGCAGTGAGGGAGAGGGAGACAGCAGTGAGGAGGGGAAGGAGGAGACAGCAGTGAGGGAGAGGGGAGACAGCAGGTGAGGGAGAGGGGAGACAGCAGTGAGGGTGAGGGGAGACAGCAAGTGAGGGAGAGGGGAGACAGCAGGTGAGGGAGAGGGGAGACAGCAGTGAGGGAGAGGGGAGACAGCAAGTGAGGGAGAGGGGAGACAGCAGTGAGGGAGAGGGAGACAGCAGTGAGGGAGAGGGAGACAGCAAGTGAGGGAGAGGGGAGACAGCAGGTGAGGGAGAGGGAGACAGCAGTGAGGGTGAGGGAGACAGCAAGTGAGGAGGAGAGGGAGACAGCAAGTGAGGGAGAGGGGAGACAGCAGTGAGGGTGAGGGAGACAGCAAGTGAGGGAGAGGGAGACAGCAAGTGAGGGAGAGGGAGACAGCAGGTGAGGGAGAGGGAGACAGCAGTGAGGGGGAGACAGAGTGAGGGAGGGGAGACAGCAAGTGAGGGAGAGGGAGACAGCAGTGAGGGAGAGGGAGACAGCAGTGAGGGAGAGGGGAGACAGCAAGTGAGGGAGAGGGAGACAGCAGTGAGGGGAGGGGAGACAGCAGTGAGAGGAGGGAGACAGCAGGTGAGGAGAGAGGGAGACAGCAGGTGAGGAGAGAGGGAGACAGCAGTGAGGGTGAGGGGAGACAGCAAGTGAGGGAGAGGGAGACAGCAGGTGGGAGGGGAGAGGGGAGACAGCAGTGAGGTGAGGGGAGACAGCAAGTGAGGGAGAGGGAGACAGCAGGTGAGGGAGAGGGAGACAGCAGGTGAGGGAGAGGGAGACAGCAAGTGAGGGGAGGGAGACAGCAAGGTGAGGGAGAGGGGAGACAGCAGGTGAGGGAGGGGAGACAGCAGGTGAGGGAGAGGGAGACAGCAGGTGAGGAGGAGAGAGGGAGAGAGCAGTGAGGGGAGGGGAGACAGCAGTGAGGGAGAGGGAGACAGCAGTGGGAGAGGGAGACAGCAGTGAGGGGAGGGAGACAGCAGGTGAGGGAGAGGGGAGACAGCAGGAGAGGGAGGGGAGAAAGCAGTGAGGGAGAGTGGAGACAGCAGGTGAGAGGAGACAGCAGTGAGGGAGAGGGGAGACAGCAGTGAGGGAGAGGGGAGACAGCAGTGAGGGAGAGGGGAGACAGCAGTGAGGGAGAGGGAAGACAGCAGTGAGGGAGAAGCAGGGAGAGGACAGCAGTGAGGGAGAGGGAAGACAGCAGTGAGGGAGAGGGAAGACAGCAGTGAGGAGAGGGAAGACAGCAGTGAGGAGAGGGAAGACAGCAGTGAGGGAGAGGGAGACAGCAGTGAGGGAGAGGGAAGACAGCAGTGAGGGAGAGGGAAGACAGCAGTGAGGGAGAGGGAAGACAGCAGTGAGGGAGAGGGAAGACAGCAGTGAGGGAGAGGGAGACAGCAGTGAGGGAGAGGGAAGACAGCAGTGAGGGAGAGGGAAGACAGCAGTGAGGGAGAGAGGGAAACAGCAAACCAACAATGGCCAACAAAACTACCATCTCATATCGTACCACAAGAAAGTTTTCATCCCACAATACCAGGAGGAGGACTGTCTCCAAGACTGTCTAAACGGGAAAAGGAGCACTGTCTCTCTACCTGGAGGTGGGTTTCGGGGGTCAACGCCCCCTCAGCCCGGTCCGTAGCCAGGCCTCGCAGTCACGTACCTTTGATATACCTTTGAATGAGTTTCGAGTCTCACTACTCTCGGTGCCGGCTACTCTGGTTGCCTAGCCACTCACATTACCACCGTGGCCACTACAACCAACACCCATACAACAAAACCCTACACCAATACCACCATATATACTCTCACTACTACTACTATCAAACACTGGGAGGGTGAGCGACTGATTACATGATCTTTACCTCGTCTCTTCTACTGCCTGTAATCCATTCTATGTATTTGACTGAAGAAGCCTGCCGCCTAGGCGAAATGTTTCAACTATAAAGATACCCAACTGTTGCACATGTCTTACTCATCAGCTCAACTGTTGCACATGTCTTACTCATCAGCTCAACTGTTGCACATGTGTCTTACTCATCAGCTCAACTGTTGCACATGTGTCTTACTCATCAGCTCAACTGTTGCACATGTGTCTTACTCATCAGCTCAACTGTTGAACATGTGTCTTACTCATCAGCTCAACTGTTGCACATGTGTCTTACTCATCAGCTCAACTGTTGCACATGTGTCTTACTCATCAGCTCAACTGTTGCACACGTGTCTTACTCATCAGCTCAACTGTTGCACATGTGTCTTACTCATCAGCTCAACTGTTGCACATGTGTCTTACTCATCAGCTCAACTGTTGCACATGTGTCTTACTCATCAGCTCAACAACTGACTGTAGTAAGGAAACAAGTTATGTGATAAACGTTGTTGTGGTTATAGATACTTTGGCTGCAGTTTTTATTCGGTTATAGACGACGTTTCGCCGCAGCTCTAGCGCAGTTAAAGTCGTTTCGCCCAAGTCTGGTGCAATTAAAACATTTCTGGCCGCAGCTCTGTTGCGGTTACAGACATTTCGCAGCAACTTTGGCGCAATTACAGACGTTTTGCCGCAGCTTTGATGACGTTACAGACATTTTGCCACAAGTTTTAATGCGACTAAAGAGACGTTGTTCCAGGGGTAACAAGCTTACTCAACATACACCATTTTAAGCTCAAAGTTTTCCTGTAAAATTATGGCCAAATCAGATTTCCAGAGTCACTCCTCTTTTGTTCCCTTCACCAAAAATTATTATCAAATAATTTTCTATTTTTTTTTTAATCAGAAATAAAAACAAAAATCACACTTGCCTATTCCGAGGTAATTTTTTTTTTGTATTTATAAAAAAATGAAGTACAATACCAGAAAATATATTTGAGATTTTTTTAGTGTATTTTATAGTGAATTATTGGAACACATGTTTTTGTGACGTTACATGCGTCTTGTAGCATGTGTCGCGATGTTCTCTCCTAGTTGTTCACTAAGGTTTCTTCCACTTCCCCGTCAACACTTACCCTCTTACTCCTCTCTTCTCCTCTATCACAGCTCTTCCTCCTCCTGCTTCTCTTTTCTTCATCACAAATTATGTTCTTACTCGTCTCCCTTCCGTCAACCCTTATTCTTTTTTGTCCAATCCTCTCTATCAACACTACTATTTTTGCTCTCGCTTTCTGCTGCTCCTCTTCCTCCTCCTTCCCCCATGTATGAGTTATCACTCAAAGCTTATGGATGGATACTCAAGTTTGCCATCACCAAACTACACTTTACTTAACACCAGCATAATTAACCACCCATATATATATATATATATATATATATGTCGTGCCGATTAGGTAAAACTTGCGATTTTGGCTTAAATAGCAACGCTCATCTTGCCATATAAGACAAGTGAAAATTTGTGTATGCGATAATTTCGCCAAAATCATTCTGAACATAACGAAAAAAATATATTTCATTGTGTTTGTTTATTATTAAATTAATGTTAACGTATCTAAAATATATTTAGTTGGGTTAGGCTAAATTAAATTGCGCTTGTTGTAATAAGGTTAGGTAGGTTTTCAAAGTTTCTCTTGGTACAAAATTATAAATTTTTACATTAACATAAATGAAAAAAATACATCTTTAAACGTATAAGAGAAATTTTTAGAAAGGACTTAATTTTAAATGAGTTCTTGCTAATTGACCAGTTTTACCTAATCGGCACGACATATATATATATATATATATATATATATATATATATATATATATAATGTATATGTATATGCGATATAAGATACCAAACAACCACGGCGGGGAGTTGAAAAATAGCTCTAGGCCTTCCTTGTTGCAATCAACACATCATCAGGAGCTTGCAAAGTTGCAGGAAAGGGGATAAAATCCGAGCAAACACGTTGACTCTGACAAGTAGACAAGTATGTATGAACACCTATGTATGCGCACGCTCACTCTCCTCTCTTACACACACACACACACACACACACACACACACACACACTATAACTTGGGTAGGTCTACATTCAACCCCGTGTGGAAGTCGAGGTCTTTCATAATTAGCAATAAGCTCAGCCACAACACACGGGAGTGTGACCCGCTACCAGTGACCCTGGATTAGCCAATGCCTCCCCCCTACCATCTCCCTCACAACACTGGTTTATATACCGCACAATGAGCCTCCCTCAATTAGGCCTAAAGAGATGTGAACTGCTGCTTGTTCCACTTGTCACCAGCTGTCAACCCGCCTCTCCTTGACTCGCCAGGTGAACTGCCGATGTCACTTTGTCGCCCACAGGTCTTTGTTGCGGGCGTTTAGACCCCCAGGCACGAGGTGTTGCTCCTTCTGTCTCTCCCTTTAATGCCAAGTGGTGTTTCCGCACCCATCAATCGGGTAGTGGCCTCCTGCGCCTCGGACCCTGGAGACCACGCTCACTTCTCTGGTGGGAAGCCATCTTCCCAGTGGTCGCGAGGTGTCCGCGAGCTCACACCTCGCGATTTCCTTCAGCAAGCGACCGCAACAGTGTTATCAGTTAAGCGGGCTAAAGCCACATTAATTTTTATTTTGTCGTTGACTATGCCTCCAAAAGGTCCTGGCGGTGGCCTCACCTGTCGAGGGAAAAAGCGCCCTCACAGCCACGTAGTGTAAGGGTCATATTTTGGACACTGAGGCTCTCGCCGCCCTCGCCCTTCAGCCGACTCGTCAGGCAGGATTTTTTTATTTTGGTTGTGGGCTCACCAGGAGAATAGCAGCGCAGGAAGCCGCGCGCCTCCCACCACTACACCTGTAATATCACCATCACCACCACTACACCTGTAATATCACCACCACCCCTACACCTGTAATATCACCATCACCACCACTACACCTGTAATATCACCACCACCACTACACCTGTAATATCACCATCACCACCACTACACCTGTAATATCACCACCACCACTACACCTGTAATATCACCATCACCACCACTACACCTGTAATATCACCACCAACACCACTACACCTGTAATATTACCACCAACACCACTACACCTGTAATATTACCACCACCACCACACCTGTAGTATCACCACTACACCTTTAATATTACTATCACCACCACACCTGTAATATCACCACTACCACCACACCTGTAATATCACCACCACCACTACACCTGTAATATCACCACCACCACTACACCTGTAATATCACCACCACCACACCTGTGACCTCACCACCACTACACCTGTAATATCACCATCACCACACCTATAATACCACCACCACACCTGAAATATCACCATCACTACAATTGTAATATCACCACCACCACTACACCTATAATATCACCACCACACCTGTAATATCACCCCCAACACCACTACACCTGTAACATCACCACCACCACCACCACTAAACCTGTAATATTACCACCACCACCACACCTGAAATATCACCATCACTACAACTGTAATATCACCAATACCCACACCTGTAATATCACCACCACGACCACCACACCTGTAATATCACCACCACGACCACCACACCTGCAATATCACCACCACCACTACACCTGCAATATCACCACCACCACTACACCTGCAATATCACCACCACCACTACACCTGCAATATCACCACCACCATTACACCTGCAATATCACCACCATCACTACACCTGCAATATCACCACCACCATCACTACACCTGCAATATCACCACCACCATCACTACACCTGTAATATCACCACCACCACACCTGTAATATAACCACCATACCTGTAATATCATCACCACCACCATACCTGCAATATCACCACCACTACCACATCTGCAATATCACTAACACCACTACCACACCTGTAATATCACTAACACCACTACCACACCTGTAATATCACTACCACCACTGGTCCTAGAGCTAAGAGGTATACGTAATGAACAGAGGCTGAACGCTCTAAACCTGATGGTGTCAGAGAGACGGACCACAGGTGACATGATTACGACGTTCAAAATACTAAGAGGAACTGACAGGTTGGACAATAAGAGTCTGTTCCAGAGGTGGATCTCAGGTGAGTGAGGTCTCAGCTGGAGGTCAAAATAACGCAGATGAGTTATAGGCATATTAGGAAATACTTTTTTATCCTCAAGAGTTGTCAAGAATTGGAACAATCCAGACAACGAAATGTTAGCGGCCGGATCCTTATTACATAGAAGACAGGTGAGTAACAAGTATTCTTACGGCCGCCACCAATACCATAAACATATTCTTTCCACCATCACCACCAAGATCCTCCTCAATAAACCATGATCCTCCTGAGTAGGCTAGGATCCTCCTACGTAAACCAGAATTCTCTTCTTTAAGAAATCAGAATTCCTTTCAATAAACCAGGATCTCCCTTCGTAAAACAATATTCACCAGCTCCTTTTATTGAATCAATCAGAGCAGCATAAAATCCAGAGGCTCCAAGATAGGCACTACAAGGGCACCGACAGAGGTACCGCAGAAACCCCAACAGATACACTAACTTCTAACCCTTGTGCATGCTCTAGAGTATGCTGCAGCAGGCAACATTTCAGTGAAGGGGTGGCAGGAGCAAGCAGGTAACATAACTAAGTCAGACACCAGCTGAAATGGCGAGTACATAATTGACCACAGGTAATGGTGCCAGCTCACCTCCCAGCTCAATAATGTAACTATCCACTACTGCCACTCCTATACTACACGCCTTCAAGCCTTACACTTCCCAGGAAAATTGTGCCTGTGCTGGTGCTGGCGTTGTTAATGTGGTGATAGTGGTAGTGGTGGTGGTGATGAGGGTAGTGGTACTGGTTTTGGTGACTGATGTTCATTTCGGTGGTGATTGTGGTGACTGATGTGATGGAAATATGGATGGTAACACTGGTGATGATGTTGGCGCTGGTGATGATGATGGCGCTGGTGATGATGTTGGCGCTGGTGATGATGTTGGCGCTGGTGATGATGTTGGCGCTGGTGATGATGTTGGCGCTGGTGATGATGTTGGCGCTGGTGATGGTCAAAACAACATACAGAAAACCCTAAAGTTGATGCCAAGCCTTGATATTTGGGAGGAATCTACTGCAAAACAAAAAGACTCGCTCTTGATAAACGTAAAGGTGGAGCAACTTGCAATATGCCTTTTAAAAGTATCTGGCAAGCCCAACATGCATTTTCCTACCGCCAACAGCCTAATAGCTCTAAAAACCACAGCTAACAAAAAAGCTCCAGATTTGGTTAGTTTGCTGAATTCAGCAGAAGAGAACGAAGTCTACACAAAGCATTCCCATAAGCAGATTATAAACTCACAATGAAACCTTTACCATTGGAAACTCGACACAATGGCCGATACTGTCTTATTATGTATTCAATCTGCGGAAACAGCACCGGGAGGATTGTCTAAAACAACACCGAGTATAATGCCAGCTCGTCTCCGCAATACACCAAACACATGCAAAAAACTATCACCCATCTTAAGTCTCTCAACCATGTTCTTGTTCAACCATTATATACTCTCTGCAGATCTCACCGCACTCCATTTTTCTCTCTCGACCTCCCACTACTACTCTAACTCTCCCCAGTTTTTCTTAACATTGCTATCTACCCTCCATCCTTTTCGCATTTTCTCCACCTCTCTTACCACTTCATCACTTGGCTCTTCTCTCCTCCTCTGCCTCCCATATATCTTCATCTTTCCTTATTCGCTCCTTCTTGGACTCACTTTTCTTCTCCCATTCAAGCCCTTCTCCTCCTCCTCCTCCTCCTTTATGATCTAAACCTTTTCTTTCTTTCCCATCCATGGTCTTCCCTGCATCCACTGTACACTACCTACGTATTGCTTCCCCTATCCCATGTTAACCTGCCCGAGGCATATGGAGATCATTACTGATCAATTTCCACGTAAAGCGATCTACCTTCAGACAAGCGGCTTACGCCACGATACACCTCCAACAATCCTTCTCCATCTCACCCAATCTCGTTCCGACAGTGTTCTCTCTCTCCCTCTCCCTTTCCCTCTCCCTCAATATGGAGGAAGTTTAACAAGTTGGAGGAGCGAGATGAACACCCAGCAGTAAGAGTTTACATCATAAAACTATACTCTGGCCGCTATCACCGTCAGTCTTGGATTAAGAAAGCTCCTGCTGAGCGAAACGTCTCATACATCAGTCTCCCATACGCTGCACACGTCTCTTCTCTATGCCATCGATTCTGCTTAACGTAGAAAACCTCCGCAGTTTTGAAAACGTTCTCTCCAAAACCTTAAAATATTGTCGCCTACACAAATATATATTCTCACTCTGCGTCTCCTCTGACGCCCCTACACCTTGCATTCCTAATTCAGGATAGTACCTCCTGCAACATCCCCATCTTACCGTATCTAGGACTTTCAATAAAAGTCTAGAATTTCCAATCCAGTACCACCTGCAACATCCCAAACTCACCACGTCTAGCACTCTCTAGGAATTAAAAAATATATACAAATTCCCACTCTCTCTCACCCACAGTTCAAAGTTAAGAGAGATTCAACATCTGGTGTTGTCCAGTCACACTCATACCCTGTAATAACCACAGATTCACCACCTCAGGGGATACACAACGCTACTTCATCCCTGTCCCCTTACTCACCCCCCTTAACCTCCCCAGACACCCAAACACCACCTAGAACCTAGTCAGACTACCAAATCCCACCCCTTCCCTAGCGCCGAGCCAGACACCCAGGTGGCACCACCCTCCCTTCCACTCCCCCAGAACCAAGCTAGACACCTAGGTGCCCTCTCCCCCTTCCCCCAAGACCATACTAAGACCACCGTCCCTGGGTGGTCGCACATTTTACCGTAATTGTTAAAAAAGTTTCGACAAATGATGGTGCTGTTGCGGCAGTCCAGAGTGAAAGCTTTTAAGGTGATTACTAGAGTGCAGGTGGAGGAGGGGAGGGTAAAGGAAGGGGGAGGGGGAAGACGGGAGGGGGGATTATCATTTTGGTGATGACAACGGTAAAAAAAAACACAACCCCAAAAACGCCGAGAAGGCAGATGGAAAGTAACAATTAAAAAAGAGAGAACACAACAATAATAACAATAAAAGCATTATAAATCCTTTATATATTTGGCCAGATGAATCTTTTTGGGTATTAACATCGATTCAAAAGGGAATATTTACATTATAAATCTGCATGAAATAAATCCTGCCACATTTTTTTTTTTTTCATAATGCGGAATTTCACCTGTGTTTGGCGTTCCCAATATACTGGAATATACACTGAACATTTTTAGGCAATTTAATGTCGCTAATGCCGCGCAAAGTAAAAGCATTTACAAAAAAACGCTCATGATCTTTTAACTGACGCCCAAAAAATAATGGTTAATGATGCATATATTTTTTGTCATGTTGCGTCACGTAAATCTCAAGAGCGTCACGTGTTTTGCGACGCGTTAGACGTACGTGTGTGTGTGTGTGTGTGTGTGTGTGTGTGTGTGTGTAATTACCTTTTTGAGTGCGCGGGGGTTGAGCACCAGCTTTTAGACCCCACCTCTTTCAGTAGGAAAACGTAATTTACCTGTGTGTTGTTACTTTAGAGAACAGGATGGTGTCACCCTCTAAAACACACACACACACACACACACACACACACACACACACACTTACATACTTCATTCTAGTTCTTCAGTACCACATTAAAGTATGAAACCGATTTCTAAAATCTCTCCCCTAGGGTGCACACCTGCCCTACCACTCCCCCAGGCGGACCCACAATTTCCATACCTCTCCCCCAGGGTACACAACCTCCATACCTCTCCCCCAGGGTACACAACCTCCATACCTCTCCCCCAGGGTACACAACCTCCAAACCTCTCCCCCAGGATACACAACCTCCAAACCTCTCCCCCAGGGTACACAACCTCCATACCTCTCCCCCAGGGTACACAACCTCCATACCTCTCCCCAGGGTACACAACCTCCATACCTCTCCCCAGGGTACACAACCTCCATACCTCTCCCCAGGGTACACAACCTCCATACCTCTCCCCAGGGTACACAACCTCCAAACCTCTCCCCCAGGATACACAACCTCCAAACCTCTCCCCCAGGGTACACAACCTCCATACCTCTCCCCAGGGTACACAACCTCCATACCTCTCCCCAGGGTACACAACCTCCATACCTCTCCCCCAGGGTACACAACCTCCATACCTCTCCCCAGGGTACACAACCTCCAAACCTCTCCCCCAGGGTACACAACCTCCATACCTCTCCCCCAGGGTACACAACCTCCATACCTCTCCCCCAGGGTACACAACCTCCATACCTCTCCCCCAGGGTACACAACCTCCATACCTCTCCCCCAGGGTACACAACCTCCATACCTCTCCCCCAGGGTACACAACCTCCAAACCTCTCCCCAGGGTACACAACCTCCATACCTCTCCCCCAGGGTACACAACCTCCATACCTCTCCCCAGGGTACACAACCTCCATACCTCTC
The DNA here is from genome assembly GCA_009830355.1 of Cherax destructor. Classification (NCBI taxonomy): domain Eukaryota; kingdom Metazoa; phylum Arthropoda; class Malacostraca; order Decapoda; family Parastacidae; genus Cherax; species Cherax destructor. Next base: position 197,935 of record WNWK01000652.1, on the reverse strand, counting down.
CCCAGGGTACACAACCTCCATACCTCTCCCCAGGGTACACAACCTCCATACCTCTCCCCCAGGGTACACAACCTCCAAACCTCTCCCCCAGGGTACACAACCTCCATACCTCTCCCCCAGGGTACACAACCTCCATACCTCTCCCCCAGGGTACACAACCTCCATACCTCTCCCCCAGGGTACACAACCTCCCTACCTCTCCCCCAGGGTACACAACCTCCATGCCTCTTCCCCCAGGGTACACAGCTGCCACACCTCTTCCCCAGTCTCACTCTAGACTAACAGTTTAAACAGCGTTCTTGTCTACCATCAACAAGCAACTGTGTTCATCAAGGGAAGCTCTGACTGGGCTCGGTGCTACACATGTTACTTGAACTCTCTTCTGCTTCACATTATCAACTACACAAAGTAACAGCACGTCAGCACGCAGTATCCGCTCACTCCTAGGGAAGGAAGGCATGATCACGACATACAAGATACTCAAGAGGAACAAGTAATACGGAAATGAGTTGACAAACGAATGAAACCCGAACGAGGGGACACGAAAAAAAAAAAGAGGACAACGAAAATCTCAGACGATTCCAAGGAAAGTGGGAAACGTTAGAAGTGGAACTAGCTTAAATAAACACACAGTGGAAAGTTAATATACTGCACAGCTTCAAAAACAGATACGGCAAGCCCCAAATCAAGTCAGGCAACATTATGAGGCTTGCCTAAGATCTGAAGCTCAAAACCCGCACTCTCACCTAAGTAATTACACACAAAATAAAGCAATTCTGCCTCAGTAATTGCAATATGGAGGATAAGATAGGCAGGGAGAGCGAGGGAAGGGACCTAGATAATAACACAAGATCGGTGAAAGAGAAGAGAAGCAGCACGAACATGATAAGAGGGGGAGAGGGAAACTATTAATAAGGGATATGAGAGAGAGAGAGAGAGAGATAGAGAGAGAGAGAGAGAGTTAGAGAGAGAGAGAGAGAGATCCTAACAGAAACCTATGCGAGATTCTCAAGAGATTAGAGAGGACAGAGAAGGGTGAGGGGCAGCAGCAAATGCGCTGGCTGCAAGAAAGCCGTTGACACATTATTGCAGAGAAGATCAACGAGCAAACTAGTAATTATAATCATCCGGGAAGCCAAAAGAATACATAAAGAACCAAAGCAACAGAAAACACGTTTCTTCTCTCTCTACAGAAGAGCACAGGTAGGTAGTACCAAACACGTTTCTCTTCTTCCTGCTCTACAGAAGAGCACAGGTGTATTAAACAACTGCACAACGCAGATAAACACAAGCACCATAAAAACTTTATTCACAGATGTTTCGCTCCAACACCAAAGCTTAATAAAATCTTGTGATCCGATAAAGTCTGGTGTCCAAACGAAACGTCCTTTGGTAGTAAAGTTTCCATACTGCTTGCTTTACTGTATGCCATGTTGAAATGAAGTGTTAATAAAGGACCTTATTATACTGCACTTTTCCCTCTGTTTCCATTGTGTCAATATTTTATACCAGTTCTCTCCATGGAATAATGTAATAAAGGTTCACCCTACACTGAGTGGAACTTTATCCCGATGAAAAAAAGCTGTTCTCTAGGTGGCATCTTTGTCTTGGTGAGAGGAATGGTACAGCTAGACGAACAATCATGGCTCCTGTTCCCTCATTACAAAAAAACAGCACCTAGGTACACTACCACTATCCACCACGAAGTTACAGTACGCACGTTCAAAACCTTGTTATCTTTATTTCCAACACGTTTCGCCTACACAATAGGCTTCATCAAGAGAAACGTTTCGGCAATGAAGACACCATATGTCTTATTCAACTTGTCAATGTCGTATACCATTATTATAACCATGAACTCGCGTCGTCTCAAACAAAACAAAACAGAACTGTCTGTAACAAAAGTAAAAAAGTGAACTTTAACTTCCTGACGAAAACGCAGACACGAATGACGAAATTATGAACACGAATTGGCAAAAAAAATGTCACTCGTGATGTTGGTATGGTTTGATAATTCAACTGTGTAAACAAAACAGAAATTAAGAGATACAGTTTACCGTTGACAAATATTAGGTTATAATCCTGGGGTAAGAAAATTATAACAGCTATAAACTCAATAATACGAAACTTAATCGCAGTGGATGGAAAGGAAAAAGAAATTGTCAAATCTAGACTGTACAAATAGAAAGTTAGGCTGATGTGCACAGCTGATTATTTTTGCTAAGAGTGCTTGGCTTCACGTCATCAACTGTGATACTAATCATTTCGACGAAGAAGATCACACAGCTTAAACCTGTATAAAACACGAGGAATGAGCGATGGTATGATTGAAGTGTACAAATGGATGAAAGGTAACAATAAAGGAGATACAAATAAGGAGCTGGAAAAAAAATACAAAGCTCTCGACACTGACTGGAACTGGATAAAATAAAATATAAAGAAAAATAGGAAACCACTGATTTTGAAGACAAATTGAAGATGAAAAAACACCTTGTGAGTATGACGCATCAGGTGAAGATGACGCTCAGTCTACCTGGATGAGGTTAGACTATGAGTGTTGATATAGCGGTAGATTTTCTTCCCTCAAGCTCCCCACACAAACTACGAATATCTCACCCCCTCTCAAAAACCCCACTCTGACCCCTCAATTACCCCCCACCTTGACCCTCTATGACCTAAGACACCAACTCAACAATTAGATACAGAAACTTCCTCAACTTTGCAGTTTATATCTCCGCCTGAGTGAGAAACAAGAACTTGCGAGAGGACGGCAAGAAGGGAGAACTTCAGGTCAAGTAATAACAGTGATAACAAGTTTAACGTAGAGAGCATGTGATGCTGGGGCGGCCCTTGGCACTAACCTGTGCCAGTGAGATAAGAACACTGAAGTTACTACGAAGAGTAATAACAGTGACTTAGGGTGAATCAAGAAATAAATTTCACCACAGAAACTAGGACGGTGAACCAAGTTCAAGCATCAAGGAAGGCAGGATCATAATTTATAAACTTTTGTACACTTATAATATATTTTACGCTAAGTTACGAAGCAGGGATAACAACAGAGAGAGAAAGAATTAGGGAAGACCAAGGAAGACGTACAAGACAACCCTACTGGAGGGAAAGAATGGAAGAAACTAAGTGAACTGACGCATCAGAAGCAACGAGTTCTGACAACGTATCACCATTGGCACCACTGACGTCACACAGGTAGCAATGAACTATGACCTTACTTCCTACACAAACATATTATCCAAGGTGACAAAGAAGATAATTAGGAGAATAAAAAGAATACCGTGACTGGAACAATACACAAATAACCCTTACAAAAGAGAATGGAACTTATGACGACGTTTCGGTCCTACTAGTTGCTAATTAATGGTCCAATGTAATGGGTTATTTGTGTATAATTAGGAGAACTGTGAAGCACCATAGAGCAGATGATCAGAAAAAGGCAGCCACCACCAGTTTGAAAAAAGCGTCACCTGTTTGGACCACCTAATACAGCAAAAGACAAGAGGATGGGCAAACTACACACTCATAGATTGTAGGAAGTGTCACACCTAAGACTGAGCCACAACCTGGAAGGTCAGGTACGGATAACAGGAAAGGTGCGCCAATGGACGGCACGGTATTTTAGGAGTGAAGTGTGAGTCTCAGGAAGGATGCGTCAAGATGAACACACGTGAAGAGTGAGTTTCCACACGTGAAGAGTGAGGTCTGTACTGGAATTTATGTTACTCTTATACGTAAACGACATCCCACAAGATGCAATAATCGCGAACAAGCGAAAACAAGATGCAAAACAGCCACAGAGGGAGAAGAATGATAGCTCTAGGTTTTCGTGTTGCAATCAACACATCAGGAGCTTGCAATGTTGGGAAATGAGTAGGAAGTCCAAGCAGATTCGTTCAGGGGAATGTTCGAATTGGATTCGAGCTAGAACGTAGTTTTGCATGTCATAAGACGTAAACTCTGTGTTTCAGTGTTCGCAGATGATGCACAATTAACGTGCATTGTAGGTAGGCGAGTCATTATCCGGGAAACTAAATGCAGCTAGTTACAACATACTCCATCGATTTTCTTCCTCGGTTTCTTAATACGAACCGAATCTTCAACAAGCAATAAAAAAAAAAGTATTCTCATATATCTGGCAAAACGTTCCCTCCCTTTCTTCCCCCTTCTACCACTTCCATCCCCACCCCTCCTCCTCTCACACGAAGCCCTCACCATCCCGCAAATCCCCGCCCCCTTCCCGTCCAGATCCCTGCAGGCGCTTCCGAGGGATAGTAATATCATTGGTGGAATCAAAGTTTGATCTTCCGAGGGGTAAACAAAGCCAGCTGGAATTGAGACGAAGTACAAACAGGCAACCACCACACACGCTACGACGCCACTCTTATTGTTTCCTGCCGAGGAGGGAGGGACACGCCGGGGAGGCGGAAGACAAGGCAGCAAAATAAGAGGAATGGGAGTAAAGAGAAGGACAATGATGGCAGAAGGACAGAGAGAGAGAGAGACAGCTTCGGGCAAGTTCGGATAACCACTGAGGATTTTATAAACACTTGGTGTAGCAGAAAGTCCCTACTCCCTACCACCCAGGCGTCCCCAAGGCATCAATGTTGGGGAATCGTATTGACGTGCGGTGTATGGGGGTGTTTAGGAGGTATATGGGGGTGTGCGGAGAATATACAGGGACATGTATGGGTTCAAAGAAATCATTACAGTCATACTACGACAGGTTCAAAGAAATCATTACAGTCATACTATCTAGGTACATATAATAACTACTGCCTTTCCAGTTTTAATAATGCCAGTTAAATATAGTTTTGTAACACATTTCCTATCATTATTATTATTATTACTTATTTTTTAAAAGAATGAAAAAATCTAATTAAATGCATGATGAAAACTGAATGATGAGAGTTGCAGTACTCAAGAGCCTTTTAAGTACAACTCTTCACTCTTGATGGAGTCACTCTACACCCAAATAAATACTTTTTCCTGATTCTCAAAAAAGAAAAATACCATCGTGAGTGTTTCGTGAGGACAACATTCTCTGCTCGCCTTACGTTATAATTAACAGTAGTAATATTAGTACTAGAATTACAATCACCATCACTCTTATTAGTACCGAAAGTAATCAAGGCAATTCTAGTGTGGAGAACCACTGAAGAGTGCTAGTGGAGAACACTGGCAGCAGAACCAGGAAGGATATCATAACAATACTGACAACGTAGTAACAGTCTTGGTAATACAACTGTCAATGTAGACATGCAACATATGTTGAACATATGTCTCACTCATCCACTTACAGATATTATATACAAAAAAAGTCATACAATATCAGTAAAGATGATAATCATTATAATTTAAAGTCACCTAGTGCCCCAGGTCTAGCTCACCCCAGGTCAATGACAGCTACCCCTTACCTGTGTGCCCCTGGGGTTAATTCAATATTCACCCCAGCTTCGCTCACCTAGACAGTTATATATAACACGCCGCCTCCTGCGACAACAACCTCTCAGAGAAAACTGCAAGTTGTAACTACAAACTACAAGCAGTAACTACAAAAACTGCAAATGCAACTTGCATAGGCGGAACTTGTCATAATAAAGTTTGTAGTTGCTGCAAGTTGCATGCATCACTTACAATCCGTCGGTACTGCGAAGACAAGAAAATTCCGACAAGGAAAATGCGACTTACAAGATACATAAAGCTTTTACATTTACATAATTCACGGTAAATGAATTAACACTACTGGACCCAGTAACAAAAGTGAAAATGTATTGTAAGCAAATATATTTTGCAAGATTAAAATACAACATACAACACAGCATATGCCACCATGACCTCATCTACATTGATAAATACATGAGAGGGAGGTGGACAGATGCCCGATTACTAGTCACACTACCATCACCATGACTTCACCTGCAGAGGTAAAGACAAATGTGAGAAGTAAGCAGGTGGGTTACTACTCACACCACCACCATTGCCTCACCTGCACAGGTAAACAAGAGTGAGAGGTAGACAGGTGCGCCGTTACTAAACACAACATTAATTTACTCGTCAACACCTGACGCAAAATTAACTCACACTACAAGCTTAATAACACTGTGTATGCTCCAGGCTTCTCATTCATACCATTTAGTTAATTGTTAATGAAAAGCAGGGGTGTGGACGGCAAGTACTTCACCGGGTGTCGGGTTCATGGGTGAGCAAGTGGGCTTGGTGGTAGGGCAGTGGGTGAGTTCGATAGTGGAGTACGATGGTGTACCAATGGTTGACTTCGATGTTAGGGCAGTGGGTGACTGACTTCGGTGGTGGGGCAGTGTGTATGTGTGTGACTTTGGCGGTGTTGTAGCGAGACAACTTCAGCGATGAGTCAGTGGGAATGGTGGCACTGTGCTTGGCGGTGCCAAGGAAAAGAAAACACCTTATATAGTAATCTAGGTGAACTGCATATGTATATCGACAATCAATTCAGGTAAATGGGCCCAATTGCAACGTTTCGCTCATCGGGAGCTTGATAAAAAAAAAAACAGAGACTGTTGGTTGTTGGACATATCCTGTCAGCGGGTGGCTTTAAGTGGATTGTACGTGAGTAACTAGTATGGCAGTGGATAATTAAGGTGATAAGAGTTGTACATGGAAAACCAGCGGTTATTAGATGAACAGGTAGGTTAAATTATACAAGCAAAAATGTGAATTATGTTTGATGAGTCAGTAGATAATTGACAGTGGTGGAACAAAGAGCTTTCATCGGATGATAGATGGGTTAAAGCATGTAGTGTGCAAGTGGAGTAGCAACAGCTCAAGTGAACAGGCTGATAAATATTGAGGGTTTAGTTGAAAAACATGACCAAGTGGACAGAAGAGTAGGTGGGATCGGGAGTGGTAAGTGGTGATGTGCTCTGTTGTCAAGTGGCTGAACTACAAACACATTTAAAACACAACAAACAACTTATTACCGACATACACGTGTCGAAAATAATATACTCATGTGTGATTTTAATAATAAAAAAACGGAAATACATTTATAGCACGTATACTATAACGTATATAACACTAAAAGAAATAAACGACAAATAAAAATTTCAATTTGTCAGCGACTCAAACTACACTATATATTTTAAAGTTCACGTCAACCACATCTTACACAAATTAATATTTTTTTCTGCAATTACAAACGCATATCTCAAAAAGACAGGGATGTGCTAACAGTTAAGTCACTGAGAGAGTCTTAGGATAGTCTTGTGCCGCGTTACCAGCGACACTATCATCCACTAAACGTATTCGTTAATCGCTATTTGTATAAAGGTATGAATGAACGAAGTATTTTCTAAACACTATACATCCAAAATTAGTTTAACATTCTTCCACCACCACTATACAGTACTAATCACTACTGGCTACAATCCTGGAATCTCCATAACAGGGCCGCTACCATACCATATATACACACCTTTGGTCATCCATAACTTGCACCACAGTCACAACAGAACCTCTCCAGTCGCCAAAGAATACCTCCAGACGTCTATAATCTTCACAAACACAAATCACTTGTGTTCCACATGTGTAGGTTCACCAGCAGGAACCAACCCACGTCTCCCAGGTCGCGACTAGCCCCGACCCCGCTAACTCTCCACTAATCTCAGCAGACTGTGGACAAAAGGAAGTTTGTTGAGCCTTTGTATGGACCTGGGCTGACCAGAGGATAACTACAAGAGCTGTCCAGGGGCGGCGGCCGTGGGCGTACCTACCCAGCCTTTCAGTTCCTGCCCCGTTATATCACCCTCTTCTTTTTCCCCAAAAAAAGACATTTGTGTACCTCTTTCCTCACTGTTCTAAATTTCCTAATACCGAATAATGCATCTTTTAAGCAATGTAAAAGTATATAAATGCGCAAGAAATGTCCTTACCGGAAGCAAGTATGCTGAGAACATGATGGCGGAGAGAGAGTAGCAGAGATGGTACAAATAAAGGAGTAGCTGAACGAAGCCATCTGGGCAGAGGGGGCGCGGGGGCAAAGGGTGGTACCTCTTGTTCACCAGAGCAACGAGTAGAGAAGCGGCTCCTGTGTGCCCTGCCCACCTTGTTGATGCTGCTGCGCCTCTCCGCCGTTCCTACCCCCTGATGATGACGCTGTTGCTGCTGCTGATGCTGCCGTTGTTGCTGCTGCTACTATGCTGCTGTCAATGGCATCTGCTGCTGCTGCTGCTGTTTCTCCCTGTTATTGTTGTTGTTGGTGCTGCTGCCGTCTCCATGCTGCTGTCACTCTGGCCTCCGCTGTTGCTGCTGTTTTTGTTATTATTATTATTATTATTGCTGCTGCCGCTATGCTGCTGTCACTCTGACCTCTGCTGCTGTTATTGGTACTTATACCTTCACACAACCTATACAGACAACCTTCTTCACTATAGTATGTAGCCACTTTCTTAATTCTGATCTTACACAGCAGGTTCGTGAAGGAATACTTCTAACACCAACACAACTACGACGACTGATCATCGCCTTGTTCTTACTCACTTTGATAATCTTACAGCATCTCCTGAACACCTTCACGTTTACCTTGAAAATCTTATACGGTCTGACAGTTATGAGGTGCTACGAACGAACGTCGGGGTGGAACAACGAAATAGGAGGTGGACCATCGAAATAGGAGGTGGACCATCGAAATAGGAGGTGGACCATCGAAATAGGTGGACCAACGAACTGGGAGGTGGACCAATAACCGGAGGGATGGACAAACGAAAAGAAGAGTAGACCTACAAACGAAGAAGAGAATCAAAGAACGTCTGGATCAATGAACGGAGGGGTGGACAAACGAAATGCGGAGTAGACCAGTGGAATTTACCTAGAGTCGCTTGTTGGCCTGATCGATCAAGCTATTAGTGCCCGCCGCCCGTAGTCCAACGTATGCACCACAACCCGGCTGATCAGGAACTGTTTTGAGGAATCTGTCGAATTCCCTCTTGAAGACAGCTTAAGATTTGTTAGTAATCCCCCTTATGCATGAAGGGACGGTGATGAATAGTCGTGGTCCCTTAATACTTACTGAGTTCCTCTCAGTGTACTCATCGCTCCCCTACTTTTCACTTGAGTTATCCTGCACCATCAGCCAAGCCTCTTGTGTACATATGAAGTAATTTTGGTGCTCAGGTTTGGTACCAATCCCTCCAGTTGAAGATTATGATGTATCTTTCTCGTCTACGTTCTAAGGAGTACAGTTGTAGGGACTGCAAGCACTCCCAGTAATTTAGGTGCTTGATTGAGTTTATACGAACTGTGAAGGTTCTCTGTACATTTTCCAACTCGGCAATTTCGCCTATCTTGAAGGAGGCGACCAACGAAATTAGGAATGAACGAACGGAGGAGTGTACCAACGAACTTATGATGGACGGACAGAGGGGAGGACCAACGGAAGGGTGGACAAACGGTGGGATGGACCAACGAAGGGAAGGGTGGACGAACAGTGAGACGGGTAGCCGGATCGACCAAGTGCAAACATGGGTAACAATGTGGCCCAAGTGAAAAATGGCGGAGGGATGGGAAAAGTGGTGAATGGTAGTGAGTTCCAGCCCCAGGGATGTCCACTGACACACACACACACATGGTGACATAGAAAGACATAAGAGCCAAAGGTGATATGATAACAACGTATAAAATACTTAGAGAAATTGTTAGGGTGGATTGGAATAGATTGTTCAGGAGAAGAAGGGAAACAGCAACACGAGGGCACAGCTGCAACCTGAATACACAAATGAGTCACAGAAATAGTAGGAAGTATTTCTTAAGCCTGAGTAATCAGGGAGCAGAACAACCAGCACACTGGAGCGATAGTAGCAGAATCAATACACACCTTTTAGAAGAGGTACGATAAGGCTTTGAAAGCCAGGAGTGTATGAACCCAGTAGTTACCAGCGAAGAAGCGGGACCAGGAGCCGAGACCCGATCCCTGCAACCACATATAGGCAACTACACACACACACATATGTACACAAACTTACATGAGCGGGGCCAGGAGCTATGACTCGACCCCTGCAATCACAAATAGGTGAGTAGATGAGTACACACAGACACGTGTACACAAACTTACGTGCGCATGCGCGCACTAACACAAACAGGCTTCACTTGGTGGAGTCGACGCATAATGTCTGCAATACTTGACGTTTACTTAAGAATCTAGCGAGAAGAAAAAAAATGCCGTTAATTAAACTTCAATTCACAAATTACTGGGGCATATTTTTCCTGAATAAACGGGAAAAAATGGAGATGCTAAAAACGGGAGCAATGAGAGAGAGCTTCGCTTCCGTTGTTGTCCCTCGTCTCCGTGTACACAGGCCAGGCTAATCAGAGGTTAATTTTTCCTGTTTATTCGGACAATACCGGTTGCATCCCGGCCCAGAGGAAACCGGAGACTCCATTAACCGAACACTGCCACGTGGAGGCCGCATAATCGGGGTCGCGTCCGCTTCCAATCATCATCGCAGAATCAAGCGTTCAGAAAACCTGGATTAAAAATGCGGGGATTTTCTTGAATGTCCACTATACAAAATTATGAAGAAAAGTGCAGATTTTTCCATTTCCGTGCCAGAGAGCTCAACAAAAAGCGAGTGGGAGGCGAGTAATTCCCGGGCGGGCGAGCGACTCTGCCCATTCACCAAGCCTTCCAGTGCGCCTGGTTAATTCACCAACCAAAATTTGAGCCCCTCCCCCCCCCACCTCCTTTTTTTTCCTCTCTTTCTCTCAGGTGACTGGCAAGTCGACGACTGTGCTGCCCAGGTGAGGCCTACACCCACCACCACCACCAGCCAGTTCATGGTCACGGCTCAATTGCTACAACTTCGAAAAAAAAAATTAGGTGAGGGTCTTTACCTCATAACTCTTTCCCGGGTGACCAGGTGAGGGTCTTTACCTCATAACTCTCCCCAGGATGACCAGGTGAGGGACTTTACCTCATAACTCTCCCCAGGATGACCAGGTGAGGGTCTTTACCTCATAACTCTCCCCAGGATGTCCAGGTGAGGGTCTTTACCTCATAACTCTCCCCAGGATGACCAGGTGAGGGTCTTTACCTCATAACTCTCCCCAGGATGACCAGGTGAGGGTCTTTACCTCATACCTCTCCCCAGGATGACCAGGTGAGGGTCTTTACCTCATACCTCTCCCAGGATGACCAGGTGAGGGTCTTTACCTCATAACTCTCCCCAGGATGACCAGGTGAGGGTCTTTACCTCATAACTCTCCCCAGGATGACCAGGTGAGGGTCTTTACCTCATAACTCTCCCCAGGATGACCAGGTGAGGGTCTTTACCTCATACCTCTCCCCAGGATGACCAGGTGAGGGTCTTTACCTCATAACTCTCCCCAGGATGACCAGGTGAGGGTCTTTACCTCATAACTCTCCCCAGGATGACCAGGTGAGGGTCTTTACCTCATAACTCTCCCCAGGATGACCAGGTGAGGGTCTTTACCTCATAACTCTCCCCAGGATGACCAGGTGAGGGTCTTTACTTTAATCTAAAGACTGATTCTGATCAGCTATGTTTATTTACATCATCTCTTCCCAAAACTTCCAGTGCGAAAACGAAAATTTGAGATTCATAAGGTCGTCCCTCAACTCCCAAAGGTCGACGACGACCTTGTAAATCTGCCTAAAACGGCTACACAAAGCTCTTAACCCCTCATCCTCACCACCCACTGGTTGACGATATCCTCAAGGCCTTACTATCCTCGCAGCTCAGATTAATTTCATTAAACGATGTACAAAATTCATCCAGTTTGATGGACTATGACAGGTTAACATAGCTAAGTTTTTTTCTCCCAGTGCAACTACCATGCAGAGGAGGGCAGCAGCACACTGTTGATCAATCCAGTGTTGCTAAACACAAAACTTCAGCTGGTGGAAGACAACCTGTTGTATACCTGGAGGAGGTTTCGGGGGTCAACGCCCCCGCGGCCCGGTCCTTGACCAGGCCTCGAAGGTCATGGAAGGTTTTAAAATATTTTTCAAGCAGTTTTAGGAAATTCATTTTTTTCCACTAAAATTATAGATTTTAATGGACTTTTCATAATTAATTTAAAAAAATAAATAAATATTAACATTTGGCCATATATTAAAGATTTTTTTAACCCGTTCCAACAGCCCCATAACGTAAGTTTAAAAACATAAGGTGATCACTGTCACCTTAAGGTTACATCCAATTCCATAACAATCTATTCCAGCCTTACTTAACTAGTCTAGGATAGTACAGTACACGAATGACAAAACTGAGACTATTGACTATCAAACCCCTACTTCTTACTTTGAACTTTCAATACATAAATGAATTGAAAGGCTTGTTAATAATCCCAGAGTGTCTGTCTATACTCGACACGAGAAAGGAAGAGAGAAAGAAAGAGAATAAACGAGTTCACGACACCACAAACTTTGGTGTGTCACTGCAAAGTTTGATAGCGTTGTCCCAAGCAACGCCTCGTGTTTGTAATAACTCTGTCCGATTTCTGCAACAGTCTCACATTCCTACACAAACGTTCAGTAATAGCGAAACAAACGTTTCATAACAGGAATACAAATTTCTCATAACACATGATCAAGTTTTGATCCAAAATGTTAGATAAGGAGCATACAACTCATTATGACAACTAAAATCCCAGCAGGTATATTTCATAGTGTGCGCTTTGATATTATTATATATATATATATATATATATATATATATATATATATATATATATATATATATATATATATATATATATATATATATATATATAATTATTTGGTGATGGACGTCCAAGGAGTTCGTAAAAGTGACATAGGTTGTAACAGTGATGGTTGGAATATTGATTCAACAGACCCTCTGTAATAGCAGAGTCAAGAGTGCCTCTACTTCCTTGTCGGAGGTTCGAGCCTACTCAGCTTCACACATTAATACAATGTTTCTTTAGAAGAGGATAGTAGCGGGATAGTACAATGCACAAGACCTCGATCAATCCTCTGTCCATTTCTTTTAATTTAACCAGGACACGACTAGCAGAGAAAATTAGATTTAGAAAGGATGTATGGAGAAAATTAGATTTAGAAAGGATATAGGGAAATACTGATTAGAAAAGAGTCGTAGAAGAGTGAAACAAATTCTCAAGTGATGTTAATTTAGCGAAAACTTTGGGTAGCTTTAAATATAGGTTGGATGGGTACATGAGTGGGTGTAGTTGGGTGGGAATCTGACCTACCTAGTATGAATCAATAGGCCTACAGTGCTGCAGTACGCCACTGTCCTTGTGTTCTTAAGCTGAGAGATTAACAGTGGCGTAAAGCTGTAAATAATCCTTAAACAGAGCTTCAGCCTGAGTTTTAGTGAGGCCTGGAAGGCACTGACAAACTAATTGTTCTGGCACTTCAAGAATATATATACTATACCATTCATTCGTCATCGTTTTCTGTCCTCAGTTTATAAGTGTGGTTGGCCTCTTGATCTCTCCAATGATGGGGATAAGAAATTTTCTTTATACATTCTTTCGTACTATTTTATGATCTAATATGTTGTTATCATGTCTTCTCGTTTCCTCCTTTCAGGCACCGAAGGAACTTAAGTGTTTTCAGCCTCTCATAGTATTTCTGTACTAACCCTGGTACCCATTTTGTAATAGCATGTTTTGATATTTTATCATGTTCATAACATTAATAATACTCCAATGAGAAGTAAGAGTGCAGCAGCACATTAATAGATAATAATAAGTGGAATTAAAGCCAGTGTTTCCAACACCCTCCCTTCATACACACCAGGAATTACCCCAGACACCCCTTGGTTGTGTTCAATGGTGTTCACTTTACAAGTTCCTCCAGACAGTTCCTGATCAGCCAGGCTGTAATGCTAGCCTTGGACTGCTTGTTGTTGCTAGCACCGATAGTCTGATTGATCAGGCCAGTAACCAGAAGGCCTGATCCTGGACTTGGCCACGCAGGCGATGACACAAGGCACTATCAACACGGTTAGTATCCTTAAATATACAGATTTCTAGAATCAGTAAAACTCGTCTTACACTAAGTATGTAATTAAAATTGTTTCATTTGCCTGCTTTAAATTAATTATTAAGTGTGATTTAGAGATAATCATTAGTTTTTATTAAATTCTTTCCCACTTACCCTCTTTATATTATATTAATCACCTCTTTATATTATATTAATCACCTTTATTCCTGAGGAATAAAATTGAGTGAAAAAACATAACTGGACAGGTATACTCAGAACAGAAGTGATACTTAGGCAAAGGCGACAAAGAACTATCAGAAATAAGATAATTTAGTTAGAAAAGATAACTTAAGAGTCTAAAATCATTATAATATGATGATGATGGTGGTGGTGCGGTGATGATGATGGTTGGGGAGGGTGGTGGTGGTATGGAAGGGGTAGTGGTGACGGTTTTGATGATGGTTCTTCTGGAGCTGCTTGTGATGTTGTGGTGCTGGTCTTGCTGTTAATGGTGTGTCTACTGGTGGTGCTGCTGCTGACAAATACAACAAACGCCGCCTTCAACGGTATCATCGCCACCAAAATCACCCGATCCTCCACCAACACTTAACCACAGATCACTATAAGCAAAATCCAAACTAATATAGCCAAGACAACAAAGACCAGAATTAGTAAAAACACGACCTCCCACACAGCGAATCACCCCCAAGCCTACATAAAAATTCCCCCTTCTCCCCTACCACATACACCCTGCGTTCCCAAGACCCCTCTCCCCTATCACGAACACCCTGCCTTCTCAATACCCCACCTACCCTACCACCCAGTGCTGCGTCGTGGGTGATAGAGAAGAGCGACATCACACGTTACTCTGGACGCCCCAAATCCCATTTGGACCAACTACCTGTCCTTTGTGTGACCATTCTTCAGCCACGATAATAATCCCTCAGTGTTGCCCATGTCCTCTCTGCTTCTAAAGGCGACACAAGTGCTCCTGAGAGAGTGAGAGAGGAGAGAGAGAGAGAGAGAGAGAGAGAGAGAGAGAGAGAGAGAGAGAGAGAGAGAGAGAGAGTATTATTATTTAAAACATTAAAAACACATAAAAATAGAGACTTATTTAAAAATCTGCCAAGTAGGGCCACACTACCCAGTGGGTCGATACGAAGAGTTTCTCAAGACAAACTCCGGAGTACCTAACGAAAACCAAATAACATAAACCGGAGTGCCTGATGAGAAGCAAGTAACAATCTTAAACACAATAAGTCATAATAAACGACTAACAAATGAATAAACTAAAGAATGAACGGAGACTCGAGTGGATCACGACTCGAGTCCCCCGTTCATTTTCCTGTTTATTCATAAATGAACAAGTTTACAAACGGGTCTTGGTAAGAATGAAGAAGTTCAGAAAGTAGAGAGGCTACTAAGCAGATCACAAAGAAGCAACTGACTCGCGAAATCGTAATAACACGACTGTAAACAAATTACAAAACGGATGGGGCTGGTAGGAACCCATGGCAAGCCAGGATTCAAACTAGCAGGCCAATGTGTTGTCCACTGGACCACGCTGACCTAGCCAGATTCATCCAACTAGGTATATTTCTCTACGCCATAGAGAGATTAGCATGATCCATCACTGTGGCCACAAATGTAGGTTTTCCCAGACGAATATCCTGCCCACACGGCTGTGGCTTGCAATGGGTTGGCACCCGTTCTGTAAAAGTTTTTACACCACACTAAAATATAATCATACGGCATTTCACTATATGCTGAGCAAACCTTATTTACATACCACGTTTATTTACATACCACGTTTCACTGTAAGTAAACCTTCATAAAAGCTACTTAGAGCGAAACCTCGGAATTAAATAACGGTCTGCCTTAAACAAAGTATTTTTTTATTATATTTGTGGGCAAGACTTGCCCTTCACCGCACAATAAATGGGGCAGTAATAAACTGTACATTGATTGCTAATACACATGTCACTAACGTTGAGTCTGGGACAGTGTGACAGTATCAGAGAAGAGATGAAGCCTAAGTTACAAGATGTAACACCGACAGACAAGCAAGAGCGAATGAATTATGTAATATATGAAAGCAGGGGAAAACCACATCAGGCATGCTACAGGACATCAGGAACGGTACAAGACGTTAGGAACGGTACAAGACATTAGGAACGGTACAAGACATTAGGAATGGAACTACAAGACATTCGAAACGGTACTGGAGGTAAAGCAGGGGAGGTCTCAGGTATTCGGCAGTTCTGATGGTCGAGGCTGAGAGACAGGTGTCGAGTGGAGAGCATTGTCGGAGCCTTGACTAGTGTGTCCTCTCATCCCGTCACGCCCCTCGCGGATCTGTCAGCACGCGTCGCTCAGTCTGTCCGTCACGGGAGAAGCGGCCCGTCACAGCTCCCTTTGTCGGCGACCTGTCTGCCTTCCTCCTCGCTGCCCCTCTTCTACATTCTTCCACTTATTCCTCACACTGTCTAAACACCATCCACCACTTCCCACTGGTATCTCGTACTCAGAATTATGCATTATCCCATTATCAGTTAACGTTCTATTTTCCTCAGCTTATTTTAACAATAACATCTCACTTACCTCTATATACAAATTCAGATGTACTGCTGTTAACCATTTTTGGGGGGCTCATTTCTCCTTGCGGTACTGTCCACGGGATGGATGGGGTGCACAATAAACTAGCCTCTTCAACGGCAAAATTATACAAAATTCATTACTAGCGACCATGATACCCAGGTGATGCACGTGTGTCTTATTCATCAACTTATGGGTACTGTTCTGTATCATCAATAATATGATACCAGCTACCATAGTTTTCGTAACGTTATTTCATTACACATATTCTCTTTTCTATCCATCAGAACAACTAGCCATCCAACCTAGTTCTGGCCGCCGTATATATCTCCTCATTCCTAACCATCCTAAATAGTTTTCACCGTCCAATTAGAATTTTGGCCACATCTGCTTAATGACGCAAAAGTCTGTACTTCACAGTGACAGACTCTCCTGCCTTTCACAGTTGCCACACCATACTTCACAGTGACAGACTCTCCTGCCTTTCACAGTTGCCACACCATACTTCACAGTGACAGACTCTCCTGCCTTTCACAGTTGCCACACCATACTTCACAGTGACAGACTCTCCTGCCTTTCACAGTTGCCACACCATACTTCACAGTGACAGACTCTCCTGCCTTTCACAGTTGCCACACCATACTTCACAGTAACAGACTCTCCTGCCTTTCACAGTTGCCACACCATACTTCACAGTGACAGACTCTCCTGCCTTTCACAGTTGCCACACCATTACTACATGGTACTGGAAGACAATCTAGAATGCTAATGTAGTGTACAATGATTCTGCAAAGGCCTTCCACAAATGGGACAATGGTGTGATAGCTGACGCATTTTAGCGTGATAATTAACACATTTTGTGCTATAGCACACAAAATACGTCAGGCGATCCTCTCTTAATTACACCACCACATGCCACAAGTAACAGATCAGTCATTCGATGATGCCTATGCAAGTCTGTGGGCCGTTGGCAGCAACAGACTGCTTTACCGGGCAGCTAACAAGAAAGCCTAGCATCAAGCCAGAGTACGAGGGTAGCAGCATCCTCAAAACAAGTCATGTATATCCCAGGTTCGATGACTACTATAACGTCACCATGGAAGCCACATTTCAAAGATATACAATACCGACAAATTGATAAATAACTGATAAACAGTTGATAAATAACTGAGGAATATCTGAGAAATATCTGATGACAGCACAAACACACAACAGCTCCATACCACAAGACTGAGCTTAACCGAGGTAAATCCTTCTGTCTCCTCAACACACACACAACCTGTATCACCAACTGTCTCAGCTGCTCACATTAATGTCTCTCATCTTCAACAGCTTTCTAATCTTTCAAATCACAGCATTCACTTTTCCATTGAAAAAAAAAGTGTATATCAAAATGCGGTCACGTGCGTGCGTGCGTGCGTGCGTGCGTGCGTGCGTGCGTGCGTGCAGAAGCATCAGGAGAATGGCAGGACTGCCACTCAAACATGGCTTCCACATTACTATAATGACGAATATAAAAGATGCAGAAGACAAGGACACGTCGCCGCTGCTGTCACCACCATCGACATCAGCATCATCACTGCAGCCACCACAATTACCACCACCACCACAATCATCTTCATCAACTACTATTTTCGCTATGGCAATCATCTCCACCAACACCATGATCACCACCACTGCAGACGTCCTCACCACCACGACACCACCACCACCACTCTCACTGATATCCATCGTAATTTACATACATACACACACACACACACACACGCACACACACACACACACACACACACACGTCAGTTAGTGCTGCTGGTGGATAATGGTAGTCATGGGAGGCTTCCTTGAATTAGCAGGATAATCTGGACGACCACTCCAAGATCCCATCAGACCAACTCTGCCTCCAGTCGTCGCCGCTCGTTTGACAGTGATCAAAATGAATCTCTTACACACCAACGGGAAACTTCTCGGTTCTCTCATTTGAAGACAACAATGTACGTAGTTACCAATTACTGAGTGATATTTATACTCTCTCCAAAACCTCATATTTTTCTTAGATGGCCAAGATTCAACAGCTTTTCTTTAAACATTTTTTATTCAAGGTTGTCGTTCCTTTTAACCCTCCTCCCCTCCTTCCCACAAAACATATTTCAATAGTTATTTTTCTCCACAGTAAAAATATCGTCTACTTACAGAAGAGGAGAGTCACACACTGCGAGTGTACCTAAGTTTGGTTAATAATATCAATCTTTCTTCCTACTGCTACTATACCTTACAGTTTATTTATCCCACAGCAACACCCAAATCTATTTCGCCCTCCACTACACCCAAATGTATTTCCTCCCACCACTCTACATCCGTATATTTTATTGACCTGCACACCACCACCACAGTCTGCTCTAACTACCTCGTAAATTTTGCACCCTTCAATATTCCAAGCCGTACCAGACACTCTCCCACACAATTCTCTCACCCTCCCTCTAGTGCCACACTCTTCCCCTCGCCCTCCTTCCAGTGCCACACTTTCCCTCGCCCTCCTTCCAGTGCCACACTCTTCCCCTCGCCCTCCTTCTAGTACCACACTCTTCCCTCGCCCTCCTTCCAGTGCCACACTCTTCCCCTCGCCCTCCTTCCAGTACCACACTCTTCCCCTCGCCCTCCTTCCAGTGCCACACTCTTCCCCTCACTCTCCCTTCAGTGCCCACTTCTCCATCTCACACTCTTTCCCTTGCCCACACTCCCATCTCCTTGTCTGGATTTCCTCCTCCTCCTACTTCCTGTTGGTGCTGCAGTTGCAGCTCTACGTCCTCCTCCAGTACCATCCGGAGCTCCACCCAATCGGGCGAAGTCAAACAGTGGCACCACCCCTGGCACTGTTTACCTGAACATTTCACGGTCGGGTCGTCTTGGGCCAGCACCAGCGCTGAACAAACTCGCTGCGCCGAGGATTCAGAAGGCAGGAAAATGTGAGATGGAAGCCTGGCCACACCCGGAGCCCAGCAAGTGTCAATAACGAAGCACACCTAAATACCTCGCTGCGTATATACGCCAGTCTCCCTCTCACCCCACGATTTAATATTTACTTGCTTAGCTTGCCGTCAGAGCTATCAATTATTCATGGCAAAATACCCGAGAGGATTTGATTCTTGCGGAGAATACGCCCGTGGATGGTGGAAGATGATAGGGGGGAGGGAGGCACAGGAAAGACTCATTTTTGCTGCCGTGTAAACTCCACCCACCTTCCTTCCCTTCTGCCAAACCGACCCTAGGTCACGCACGGCTAAATGAGGGGAAAGAATAAGGGGGCGGAGGGGATGGAGATGGTAGAACGAAGGGAAGCACCGAAGAAGATGGAAGGAGCAAAGAGGGGATTGTGTAATTAGTAATAAGAATATGCATCGTTCTTGTTTATATATAAACATGAGTGAAATTCAAATCCCACCAGCAATAGTAGTGCTACTACCATCCCACAAGCAATAGTAGTGCTACTACCATCCCACCAGCACTAGTAGTGCTACTACCATCCCACCAGCACCAATAGTGCTACTACCATCCCACCAGCAAGTAGTGCTGACTAGCCATCCACCAGCACCAGTAGTGCTACTACCATCCCACCAGCACCAGTAGTGCTACTACCATCCACCAGCACCAGTAGTGCTACTACCATCCCACCAGCAATGTAGTGCTACTACCATCCCACAGCAATGTAGTCTACTACCATCCCACGCAATAGTAGTGCTCTACCATCCACCAGCAATAGTAGTGCTACTCCATCCCACCAGCACCAAGTAGTGCTACTACCATCCCACCAGCACCAAGTAGTGCTACTACCATCCCACCAGCAATAGTAGCTGCTACCGCACACAGTGCTCACCATCCACCAGTAGTGCTACTACCATCCCACCAGCACCAGTAGTGCTACTACCATCCCACCAGCACCAGTAGTGCTACTACCATCCCACCAGCACCAGTAGTGCTACTACCATCCCACCAGCACCAGTAGTGCTACTACCATCCCACCAGCACAGTAGTGCTACTACCATCCACCAGCAAGTAGTGCTACTCCATCCCACCAGCACCAGTAGTGCTCTACCATCCCACCAGCACCAGTAGTGCTACTACCATCCCACCAGCACCATAGTGCTACTCTCCACCAGCACCAGGTGCTACTACCTTCCCACCAGCACCAGTAGTGCTACTACCTTCCCACCAGCACCAGTAGTGCTACTACCTTCCCACCAGCACCAGCAGTGCTACTACCTTCCCACCAGCACCAGTAGTGCTACTACCTTCCCACCAGCACCAGCAGTGCTACTACCTTCCCACCAGCACCAGTAGTGCTACTACCTTCCCACCAGCACCAGTAGTGCTACTACCATCCCACCAGCACCAGTAGTGCTACTACCTTCCCACCAGCACCAGTAGTGCTACTACCTTCCCACCAGCACCAGTAGTGCTACCATCCCACCAGCACCAGCGTGCTACTCCTTCCACCAGCACCAGAGTGCTACTACCTTCCCACCAGCACCAGTAGTGCTACTACCTTCCCACCAGCACCAGTAGTGCTACCACATTCCCACCAGCACCAGTAGTGCTACTACCTTCCCACCAGCACCAGCAGTGCTACTACCTTCCCACCAGCACCAGTAGTGCTACTACCTTCCCACCAGCACCAGTAGTGCTACTACCTTCCCACCAGCACCAGTAGTGCTACTACCTTCCCACCAGCACCAGTAGTGCTACTACCTTCCCACCAGCACCAGCAGTGCTACTACCTTCCCACCAGCACCAGTAGTGCTACTACCTTCCCACCAGCACCAGTAGTGCTACTACCTTCCCACCAGCACCAGCAGTGCTACTACCATCCCACCATCACCAGTAGTGCTACTACCATCCCACCAGTACAGCTACTAACATGGGTGCTACTACCATCCCACCAGCACCAGTACAGCTACTAACATGGGTGTTAATACCATCCCACCAGCACCAGTACAGCTACTAACATGGGTGCTAATACCATCATACCAGCACCAGTACAGCTACTAACATGGGTGCTAATACCATCCCACCAGCACAGCTACTAACATGGGTGCTAATACCATCCCACCAGTACAGCTACTAACATGGGTACTAATACCATCCCACCAGCACAGCTACTAACATGGGTGCTAATACCATCCCACCAGCACCAGTACAGCTAACATGGGTGCTAATACCAACCCACCAGCACCAGTACAGCTACTAACATGGGTGCTAATACCATCCCACCAGCACCAGTACAGCTACTAACATGGGTGCTAATACCATCCCACCAGCACCAGTACAGCTACTAACATGGGTGCTAATACCATCCCACCAGCACCAGTACAGCTACTAACATGGGTGCTAATACCATCCCACAAGTACAGCTACTAACATGGGTGCTAATACTATCCCACCAGCACCAGTAGTGCTACTACCATCCCACCAGTACAGCTAACATGGGTGCTAATACCATCCCACCAGCACAGCTACTAACATGGGTGCTAATACTATCCCACCAGCACCAGTAGTGCTAATACCATCCCACCCGTACCAGTAGAGCTACTAACATGGGTTCTAATACCATCCCACAAGTACAGCTACTAACATGGGTCCTAATACCATCCCACCAGCACAGCTACTAACAAGGGTGCTAATACTATCCCACCAGCACCAGTACAGCTACTAACATGGGTGCTAATACCATCCCACCAGCACAGCTACTAACATGGGTGCTAATACTATCCCACCAGCACCAGTAGTGCTACTACCATCCCACCAGTACAGCTAACATGGGTGCTAATACCATCCCACCAGCACAGCTACTAACATGGGTGCTAATACTATCCCACCAGCACCAGTAGTGCTAATACCATCCCACCAGTACAGCTACTAACATGGGTGCCGCCACCATTATACACACTAGAAGTGCCACCAGTTTTTCCTCCCTCTCACCAGTTTGTGACTACCTTCTCCACCTCATTGTGACCGTAGTCACTGCGACTCCCTTGTCTGTGACCGCAGTCACTGCTTGCGACTCCCTTGTCTGTGACCGCAGTCACTGCTTGCGACTCCCTTGTCTGTGACCGCAGTCACTGCTTGCGACTCCCTTGTCTGTGACCGCAGTCACTGCTTGCGACTCCCTTGTCTGTGACCGCAGTCACTGCTTGCGACTCCCTTGTCTGTGACCGCAGTCACTGCTTGCGACTCCCTTGTCTGTGACCGCAGTCACTGCTTGCGACTCCCTTGTCTGTGACCGCAGTCACTGCTTGCGACTCCCTTGGCTGTGACCGCAGTCACTGCTTGCGACTCCCCTGGCTGTGACCGCAGTCACTGCTTGCGACTCCCCTGGCTGTGACCGCAGTCACTGCTTGCGACTCCCCTGGCTGTGACCGCAGTCACTGCTTGCGAGGAGAACCCTGAGATGAGATAAGTTTAAGATAAGGAGCTTATAAGGGGTGATCTCATTAGATGTACACCAGTGACCCGGGGATCATGGTCGCTCCGTTTACCTGGGTACAGGTAGGCCCAGGATGGGTACGGACGAGGGTTCTGGGTACTCACTCGATTAAGCATGGTTCAAACCCATGATAAGCCAGTCCTAAACTCAGCAGACCGGTGTACCTTTGGTATACCTTTGATGAGATTCGAGTCTTACTACTGTACCATGCTGGCCAACTCCCTTCAGAAATGGTTTCACCGCGATCGGTTTTAGGAACTCTTCCCCCCACTCCTATTCTCCTCCTCTGTCATTCTACCCCCCACCCCTGGCATCCTTCCTGGAGTCTACCTAGAGTGTTCCGAGGGTCAACGCCCCCGCGGCCCCCACACCAGACTTCCCGGTGGACATCCAGCCAAGTCCAGCGTAAGCACCACAGTCTGGGTAATCAGGAACTGACTTGAGGAGCCTATCAAGTTCTCTCTTAAAGACAGCCAAGGAGCCAGGGATCTGTTGGTAATCCCCGTTATGTATGAAGGGGGAGTATTGAAACGCCATGCAGCCTTCACACTTACTGAGTTTTTCCCTTTAAACACTTGTTGAGCCCAGATGGGTGCAATCCTCTACTCTTTGATGAATGAGACACCTGGGTTGTACAAATGTCAGTTTCTTTTAGCCATTTTATAATAAAATCCTCTACTCCTTACTGCTTCTTCCTCCCTACCTCCTCCCTGGTGCAGTATATCCAGGTTACAACACGTTCACTTGGTAGTGTCTACAGGTCCCCCACAAGATGCTTGGTAGTGTCTACAGGTCACCTACAAGATGCTTGGTAGTGTCTACAGGTCACCCACAAGATGCTTGGTAGTGTCTACAGGTCCCCCACAAGATGCTTGGTAGTGTCTACAGGTCACCTACAAGATGCTTGGTAGTGTCTACAGGTCACCTACAAGATGCTTGGTAGTGTCTACAGGTCACCCACAAGATGCTTGGTAGTGTCTACAGGTCACCTACAAGATGCTTGGTAGTGTCTACAGGTCACCCACAAGATGCTTGGTAGTGTCTACAGGTCACCCACAAGATGCTTGGTAGTGTCTACAGGTCCCCCACAAGATGCTTGGTAGTGTCTACAGGTCCCCCACAAGATGCTTTGTAGTGTCTACAGGTCACCTACAAGATGCTTGGTAGTGTCTACAGGTCACCTACAAGATGCTTGGTAGTGTCTACAGGTCACCCACAAGATGCTTGGTAGTGTCTACAGGTCCCCCACAAGATGCTTGGTAGTGTCTACAGGTCACCTACAAGATGCTTGGTAGTGTCTACAGGTCACCTACAAGATGCTTGGTAGTGTCTACAGGTCACCTACAAGATGCTTGGTAGTGTCTACAGGTCACCCACAAGATGCTTGGTAGTGTCTACAGGTCACCCACAAGATGCTTGGTAGTGTCTACAGGTCCCCACAAGATGCTTGGTAGTGTCTACAGGTCACCACAAGATGCTTGGTAGTGTCTACAGGTCCCCCACAAGATGCTTGGTAGTGTCTACAGGTCCCCCACAAGATGCTTTGTAGTGTCTACAGGTCACCTACAAGATGCTTGGTAGTGTCTACAGGTCACCTACAAGATGCTTGGTAGTGTCTACAGGTCACCCACAAGATGCTTGGTAGTGTCTACAGGTCACCCACAAGATGCATGGTAGTGTCTACAGGTCACCCACAAGATGACCGAGTATCTCCTGGAAGGTATCCCAGAAGATACCAGTGGAGTGACCAGTGGTAAGGAGTACACATCACCATTACTTTTTCGTAAAGCGCTAAACCCCTTTGGTTCATTCATCCTGGGTCAATTAATCGCGGCCCAGTCTCCGATCCGTCAGGCTGAGAACAGACAGATACACAGAGACTGCAGGCGAGACAAAAGGAATACAAACTGGAAAAAAAATAATTGCTACATTTTCAAATACCATGTGGCTGCAACAAGGATACTCTGACACAGCAGGACGGTGCAGTACTGGACAGACCAAGAGTACCCACAACAGGCACCCCAGCACGAGTGGCAGCTGCACTGCTTTCACCATCAATACTACATTAACCAACAAAACCACCAGTTCACAGCAACTCAACCTTACTTTCCTTCTTGTCAATATTAAGTGATTAGAAGCAGAGTTAAAACTGAATGAAGTTCCTTTCTTAACTGACTTCCTCCCATCAACAAATGCATTGTTTCCCGGGCAATTAAGTTAATATATACCAAAATGTAATATGTACAGATGTGATAAAGTGAGTCAGCTGCAGAGTGCAGTTTTATCTGAGAGACTCAGTCGCAGTGTTGAAAATCATCAAATGACGTGTTAGAAGTGCTTGGAATAAACAAAATCTTGTGGATCACTATCACCGTCAAGTGTAAGATCAGTCAGGCTGTTTGTGTCAGCGGAATTACCATCTCTCAGGACAGTCTCTCCCATACACAGGATAAATGGATTTTTATGAAGATATCTCCATCGATCTGTTGGAGTGTGAGCAGGGTAACATTGTGTGAAGGGATTCAGGGAAACCAGTTAATTGATTTAGTTGGACTTGAGTCCTGGAAATGGGAAGTACAATGCCTGCACTTTAAAGGAGGGGTCTGAGATAGTGACAGCTGGGAGGGACTTTTCTCAGCTGTCGTATCTGAGCTCCTCTGCAAAGACAGTGATTATGTATGAGTGTGGTGAAAGTGTTGAATGATGATGAAAGTTTTTTCTTTTTGGGGATTTTCTTTCTTTTTGGGTCACCCTGCCTCGGTGGGAGACGGCCGACTTGTTGAAAAAAAAAAAAAAAAAAAAATCTCCATCGGTAGATCTGAGGGAGGAAAAAAGAGGGAGGGGGTGTGGGAGAGGGTGGAAGATGAAGGTGGAAAAACAGAAAACGGAGGTGCAACGCTCTAGCACTAACATATCCTAGATAATGAACTTCAATACAGCACACAAACACACTACCAGGCCAAGTGTTTATCGACAAGTGTCTCTGACAAATAGTAACTGACAATATGTTGGGTAAATGGACACAAGTGCAACTAATGTGACATTTTATAGTGGCAACGTTTCGCTCCAGGAGCTTTGTCAAGACGTTACAAACAATACATGGACACAGAGGGTATATATTGGGTACCGAGTGAGGTGCTTTGCATAAAGAATACGTCTACGTCTTCCCGCAAGTCACTGAGTATGCGCAAAAAAAATGGGGAAAAAAATAGGAGTATGTGGGGGGAAAATAAGTGGTGGCGGCAGTTAGGGAGGTCTATTACGGAGAAATAGAGGCCTCTTCAGCAGCAGAAGTGTTCCCTCCAGCAACGTTATTCCCCACACTTTGGCTTCATTTGGCGACGCAGCGCACTTTTCTCGCTAAGTGGTCATTTTGACCCTGAGGCCTCCCGCTGCTGACGCTATCCCTAGGTGACCCCTTTACCCGCAGAAAGACAAAGACAGTGACACAGACTCGCTAACTTCTTCCCGTTGTTCAAATGCAAGTATAAGGAAATACACGAAGCTTACGGAATCGTTACACCAGGCTGAGGGACTGATTACCTCAAACTTCTTCATTGTACCGGACTGATGAAGCCACTGTGTGGCGAAACGTTTCCTCAGTAAAGATTCCTAAATGTTGCACAAGTTTAACTTGTAAGTTTTCTAAACCTTTTATCACAGCCCGCATATGATCAGGGAAAATAAAAAAAACTAGAGAGAATCCAAAGGATCGGGATGAAACCGATCCTAACCTAATGTCAAGATAAACAACACACAATGTTAGTTAACTAGAAAGCTGCACCCAGCCTAACACCAGACGCTCACATATACCAAATGACGTAAGTAGCGTACTTTTGCCAGTCTTACAAACGAAAGAACATTAATATGAATAACGAATCGCGAAGATCGCTGTGCACAACACGTCTCCGACATGTTTCCGAACACACGGTGCCAGCGCGCAGCTCACACTTAATAAAACAATAAAAATCGACGTCCACAAATGCAACACACGAAGAATGACTAACATACGTATGAAGAGAAGACACATGATCAGCATATATATATAAAAAAACAAATTCTACGAAGAACAAAAATGATTGACAAACATTGTGACTGAAGCACGAGAAGAAGCACAGAAAACGAATAAAAATAATAATAATAATAATAATAAAATTACCATTATTATTAATCACTAAACCAGTAGTGGTTTTAAATCAGCTGAGGAACAAGAGGCAACGAAATTCGACCCAAGGAAGAGGCGGATATGTCCAGTCTCTTGCATCAAGAGCCCTTCACGGGGAAAGCTTTTATATCGTTATGGGGAACTGTTTTTCACAAATCGGTTTGGCATATTTATTCAGCGCAGGTAGTGAAGGCTCGATCCTCTGTTCTGCTAATCGACACATGGAAGGGAAAAACAATGGCCAGTTTCAGAAACATACACGACAGGCAAAGAGCTAGGCAACTAACGAAGGTTAGGCGGAGGGTCCAAGAGCTGAGACTCAGAATTGACGAACTCAACTAGTCAATTAAATAGGTAATAACAAGTAGGTAATTGACCAGGTAGTTACTACTAGGTATTTACATCCTTGCAGGCAAGGACCCCCGCAGGGTCAGAGCCCCCCACTTGCTGTTGGCGATAGGAACCCAGAGAGAGAGAGAGAAAGAGAGAGAAAGAGAGAAAAATAATTTAGAGGTGAAAGGGACCTTCCCCCCATTTCTGCTCCATATTTTACCTCTATCACGAAGTGAGGTTGAAGGGTGATGGAACGGTGAGGGGTGATGGAACGGTGAGGGGTGATGGAACGGTGAGGGGGGATGGGGCGGTGAGGGGTGATGGTAGCAGTGAGGGGCGATGGGGCGGTGAGGGATGATGGGATAGTGAGGGGGTGATGGGGATGGTGAGGGAGAAGTGTCTTAGTTGGGAAGGGGGGGATGTGATGGGGTTAAGGGGTGAGGAACCAATGTCAGCGATTTTCAGCCTGTTATTATTATTATTATTATTATTATTAATATTATGCGAGGCGCCAAACCTGTGTGTGTGTCATTCAGCGGAAGGAGTCATGGAGTCTCGATCCTCCTTGCGTTAAGAACTTTATCAAACACGTTACTGTGGCAGAAAGCCAGAGTGTATGTGTGTAGCCACATTTCTACAAATCTATTTTTTTTTTCACTGGATTCCGTATAACGTATTTTGTAATTAAAAATAAACAACAAGACATTTACTATTAAAATACAGATGTTGGTATTTCCCACTGAGACGGAAAATCTACTACGAAAATTAAGGAGGAAAATGGTCCCAGGGAGAGTGAGGATGCAAAAAAGGATGCCTCTCTCCATGCCCCCCTCCTCTTTCCTTCCCCTCTTCCTCCACGGAGCAGACAGACGCAGTATCCTCAGGTTTACAGCAGGGACAAAGAATTTGTATCTGTGTAAACTGCCTTACTTTTCAGCACGAAAATGTCAACAAGTGTGTGTGTGTGTGTGTTTGTACTGACGAATTTCTGTTTGCAGGGGTCGAGTCCTAGTTTCTAGCCTGCATTACTGATTCCTGGGCTACTGAGCCCTACCTCACCCACTCTTAAAACTATGTATAGAGTTTACCTTCGCCACCTCCTCGTCCAGTTCAGTCCGATGTCCTACCAAGAAGGAGACGGGAAAAAGTACTTCATACGGTCCTTTAAATCACTTGTTTTTAAACTTCCATCTTTCTCCCCTTGTTTCTGGTCATTGCATTTCCACCAGTCTGTCCTTATCTGCCATATCAATTCAGCTGAGTATCTTTTACGCCGTAACACTGTTTCTCCCTAGTCATTTCTTCCACAGTCAAGTTTATTTTATTTACTGAAATCTCACAACTACTCCTCTCTCAGTTCTGGGACTAGTCCAGTTGCATACCTTTGGACATTGTCAAACTTCTGAACGTGCTTAAACAGGTGTGTGCTCCACGAATAAGTGAAGAAAATGAAATTTAATGTCAAAATATGATGAATACGATAATGATGGGTAGGACTATGTGTACACACGAGTTGTTGATAAACAACTATAGTTAATATCCTTCAGATTGTCTTCCTCGTGAAATAATCAGGAATCTCAAAACTGAACACACTAGGTACTCTTCACACACACACACACACACACACACACACATACACCCGGTGGCCTAGTGGGTAAAGCTCTGGCTTCACGCACGGAGGGGCCGGGTTCAATTCCCGGTGGGGCAGAAACATTTCGAAGTGTTTCCTTACACACACACATACATACAACAGGCCTAGTGTCTAATTGACATGTGCCTAGGACAAAATGGTAACTAACACACACAGTTTTAGGAATAAAACAGGTACACGAGAGAACAGTTGGAATTCAAAACTTATGAGAGAGAGGAATAGGCATGGCAAGGTCTAATAGGCATGGCAAGGTCTAATAGGGAAGGGCAAGAGGAAGCGCACACCATACCCATCATGTGGGCTACAAAGAAAATACACACACAATGGGTCCAAGACGTGGACACATAAGTACATACAGACCCACAATAAGCATCCTTTCCCTAAATACACAAAGCGTCCTCACCCCACGCACACATGTAACGTAGACCTAGTATATACACACACGTGACATTACCTTCTTATGGGTAGCCCTAAGCAGCAACACACAGTAAAGAGTACGTCATAATCTAGCCAGCAGCGGCCAGTTTGCTCTATGGAGACCTCCCAGACTGACTTAAAAAACGCCTCGACGTAGCCCATTCAACAAGAGCGGAAAAATGTGACGGGCTTTCACCCCGTGTGTTTGCAAGCACAAATGAGTTAATTGTTTGCTTGTCTTCCCTGTTGGAGGCTCCACCTCTGCTGTTCCTCCCACCCATCCTGCCCCACCCCAACCATAAACTACGCTGCATCTCCCACCATGAATCATGCTGTCCCTCCCACTATGAATCACGCTGTCCCTCCCACCATGAACGATGCTGCACCTCCCACAGTGCTTTCCCTCCCACCATGCTGCTCCTCTCATCATAAACTATTCATCCCCTAACATAAACCATGCTGTTCCCCTACCATGAACCATGCTGCCTGCTCCCTCCCCCCCCCATTATGGCAGCCAGTGTCGTCACAACAAATGCAGTGGACGTCAAACCCCTTGTAAAAAAAAAAAAAAAAAAACCTTACACTCCCCTCAGGTTGACCGGCTGGCTGCCTAGGCCAACTCAAGGCTCCATCAACAAATTGCTGCGCCTTTCAAGCACAGCCGACATGTGCTCAATATTTTTTGGGGGAGCAAACAATATAAAATACAACACTTGGTTAGACATCATCACCCCTTACCAGTGTAAATTTTGGTGTATACTCATTTTAACACTTGTCTCCTACCCACCCTACCATACCTTCTGTTCTATCATCATTCATCCAATATTTTGTGTAGTCCTACCCACCTTTTCCTTCTGCCATACCCGCCCTTCTCTTTATTTTTTCTTCCTGCTGCTCCGCGAGGTGACAAGGTTATCGGAAGTTTGTAAGACCTGCATTCGACCCCTGCAACCACAGGGCTAGGAGCTGTGAATCGACCCCTGCAACCGCATGTAGGTGAGTACACACACACACACACACACACACACACACACACACACACACACAAAACACACACACACGCTGAAGCTAATCCGAAATGATACGCTGGCGTAAGTAGGATCCTCCACTCAACGAATTCCATACGATGACTAAAATGATCGTCTATCCCGCCAAGCTCCCTCACGACCCCCCTCCTCCACCCCCCCTCCACCCCAGAATTACTTCTGGCAAATCCATGTTCACAATTGGTAATTTTAATCCCTAGGAAACACATCAGTCCCTATATGAACCGTTGGCAGGGAATAGGAAGAGGAGATGATGGGGGAAATGGGTAGGGTTATTTGAGAGTAACAGGGTGATACAGGGTAAACCTGAGTCTAGGGGAAGGTATGAGAGGAAGCCAGGTTAGAGAACTGAGGGCAAGGCAGAGGAAAACCGAGTAATTTAAGAGAACCAAGGGAAAAGTAGAGGTAGGGTAGGGAAGGAGGGAGGATAGGTGGAGAGATAGGGTAGGAGAGAGAGGGATTGCTGACCATGATTCATATTGGTCTTTTAGCGTTTCGCTTCTTTCATTTTTCATCATCAATGCATCAGATTTTATATATGTGTAGAAATAGTTGTGATTTCTTGCAATACCCTGAACGACTTTTTGTTTCCTTCGTATCTCTTCTGTCTGGTATGAAAACTTAGTTTCTGTGCCACCTCGGTTCTCTCTCATCTCAGATTGTCTTTCGTTCGTTCTTATTCACGTTTTTTTTTTTTTACACAGTGCACTAACTCTTTTTCTTCTCAGCATTCTTCTACACTCTCCCTAAATTTGATCTTCTTTTGGCTTTTCACAGTGGTATGTATTTATCGCAGACTTTGTATGCTACCGTGTTCAGCTTTTCCAAACACTGGTGAGAGTTTAGGATGTTCATGACGTCTGAAAGTTCCTTGTTAATGTTGTCCCAGTTAATTCTCTGATTGTTGAAGTTAAATTTACTGAACATCCCTTTGCTCGCACACTATTGCTGGAGGTTTCCACTCTGAATTTATATTCATTTGCACTTCAATGATGTTCTGATCATAGTACATAATATTTGTGATTGTGGCTCATCCTGTGGTTCTTGAAGAGCAAACCCTGTGTATTTTCATTTTATTAATTCCTCTCGGTATTTTGTATGTCGTAATCATGTCCTCCCTTATTTCCCTCTCTTAAACGGTCATAAGGTTCAGTTCCTTAAGCCTCTCCTCAACGTATCCCAATTAGCTCTGGGACTAATATGCTTGCAAATCTTTGAACGTTTTCAAGCTTTTGAAAATTCTTAATCAGGTGGGGACGCCAAGCTAGTGCTGAATATTTTAAGATGGGACTGACGTAGGTTGTGTACAGGGTCCTAGAAGATTATTTGTAGAGATTCCTGAAGGCCTTTCAGAAATTTGTTAGCCTCGCATAGGCTGTGTGTGTGTGTGTGTGTGCGTGTGTTCTTCACAAACAACACTCCATATGTTCATCATACACTTCACTTTAATTAAAACACTTAAGAAAACAGAAATCTCAGGGATGACAATACAAGACAAAAAATATCACCTCCCACCTGTCTGACACCCGCCTCTCACAGGTCCTGTCTGCCACCCGCCTCTCACAGGCCCTGTCTGCCACCCGCCTCTCACAGGTCCTGTCTGCCACCCGCCTCTCACAGGTCCTGTCTGCCACCCGCCTCTCACAGGTCCTGTCTGCCACCCGCCTCTCACAGGTCCTGTCTGCCACCCGCCTCTCACAGGTCCTGTCTGACACCCGCCTCTCACAGGTCCTGTCTGACACCCGCCTCTCACAGGTCCTGTCTGCCACCCGCCTCTCACAGGCCCTGTCTGCCACCCGCCTCTCACAGGCCCTGTCTGCCACCCGCCTCTCACAGGCCCTGTCTGACACCCGCCTCTCACAGGCCCTGTCTGCCACCCGCCTCTCACAGGTCCTGTCTGCCACCCGCCTCTCACAGGTCCTGTCTGTCACCCGCCTCTCACAGGTCCTGTCTGCCACCCGCCTCTCACAGGTCCTGTCTGCCAACCGCCTCTCACAGGTCCTGTCTGCCATCCGCCTCTCACAGGCCCTGTCTGCCACCCGCCTCTCACAGGCCCTGTCTGCCACCCGCCTCTCACAGGCCCTGTCTGCCACCCGCCTCTCACAGTTTTCCTTTAAAACGCGCCGCCATTTTAGGAATTTTTCGCCCGGCTCACCACCACCCCAACACCACCCAGGCCTGAGAGGCCGCCCAGACCACCGTCCCAAACACCACCCAGCTAAGAGAGGCCGTCCCTATTTTTCTTCCATTCTGCCCCCTTAGCGGCTAGTCTCCTGTGCACACACCATTCATCTTACACCTACTCTGGTCACGGAGTTATTTGCGTATTACTCTAGTTCAAGAAACAAACATATCTAACATGTACTCTGGTCACAGTGTTATCTGAGTACTCAACAGTACTAATATTGTCAGTAATTATTCAGTACTAATATTGTTAGTAATTATGCTTATCTCTGGATTACTAGATTTTTTTCATAAGATAAAGAATAAATACAATTATAAGTGTTTAATAAAAAAACAAGAACATTAGTAATATAAAAATGCTAACATTCCTCTTCGAAGTATTATTATTACTAGCAGTAGTAGTGTAGTAGTAGTAGTGTAGTAGTAGTAGTGTAGTAGTAGTAGTGTAGTAGTAGTAGTGTAGTAGTAGTAGTGTAGTAGTAGTAGTGTAGTAGTAGTAGTAGTGCAGTAGTAGTAGTAGTAGTAGTAGTAGTAGTAGTAGTAGTGCAGTAGTAGTAGTAGTGTAGTAGTAGTAGTGTAGTAGTAGTAGTGTAGTAGTAGTAGTGTAGTAGTAGTAGTAGTGCAGTAGTAGTAGTAGTAGTAGTAGTAGTAGTGCAGTAGTAGTAGTAACAGTAGCATAATCTTTCTATTTTCTTCGACAGGGCTGACTCAGGGCGAGGCTGGGGACAAAGAAAACTCTCGAATCCCGTTTAAGGTAAATAAGAGGCATTGAGAATTTTATGGGCTAAACAACCTAGATGACCATGTGCTCCCAATTCTTATTTTAAAACATCAATGAATGACGTGTATCCCACCACTGATTGTCATCAACAAGAAGCCAACCTTCCCTCTTTCCTCATCCTCCGGCCCTCCAAAAATGATGCTTTAGGATGCTAGAGATCTTGATTCAAGCAGTTGGAGATACCCTCCCTTCCTCTGCCCAAAACTCACTGCCACCTATTGCCCAGGCTGTGTACAGCTACTACGGCTTTAGCATTCCCAAATAATAATAATAATAATAATAATAATAATAATACTCTTCCCAGGCTGTGACTGTATTAGCCAGACGAGAATTATATATATTCACATGAAAGTGTTAAACCGCTTGGGATATGGGAGGCAATCTAAGGAAGAGTTCTATTTCCTTGGTTCAAAAGCCCTTCCTCAGTACCATGGTACCCCCAGAAGATAAAACACAATACCAAAATCAGCAGCTGTTGGTATTGCCTGAAGGACGCTTCCAGGGGGCCAACGCCCCCCACGGCACGATCCCAGACCAGGCCACATGAACTGTACACATGTGTGTTTTTACAAACACACAACACAAACCCCGTGGAGGGATCTACCAGGCGTCTGCCTCGTGGAGGAAGAGACAGAAGTGAAGAGGAAGGGAGAGAAGGAAGTGTTGAAGGAGAGAAGGGAGGGGGTAAAAACCTAAGACACTCCCGGCAAACATCAAACTTACAATGTGTAATATACATTATCTGCTGTACGTTGTGTTAATAACATTAATGAAGTTTATCACGACATGATTTAAATGATGTTAAAAAGTAAGTCATGGTATGTACATTAATGTGAAACTATACATGCGAATATATGCAAAACAACCAGTGAAAAAATAGTGAACATCAAGCGCTTTTGTGATTGACAGTTCTTAATAATGTGAGAAATCACGAAAGCGTGTCTGTGTTTTGCATATTGTGATATCACCTGTTTATATATATATATATATATATATATATATATATATATATATATATATATATATATATATATATATATATATATTCCTACGACGGTAAAGGAGAAAACTCCAAGAGAAGCCAAGAATGAGAGGCATGACAAGGGAGAAGGGAGAGAGAGCTGATGAAAGACAGGAATCAGGAATCATCTGAGGAGACGATTCGTGTAGCAGCAGCAGCCACTGAGGGAACGATACCACGGGGGAATTCCTTTGGGGTCCTCCTTCGCCTGTCCAATCACAGTGACCCCACCCTCCCGACCACCCACATCCCCCTCCACCCACCGCGTTGTCCAAATCCCCCCCTCCCTATCCCCAAACTCCCCGAGTCCCAGGAACCCTCCGTCCCCAAACCCCAGATTCTCTATCCCCCCAGCTTGAATCCCACGTCCTCTGTTCCGTGATTACCTGAAGTTTACCTGAGAAAGATTTTAGTTGTCACCGCCCTCGCGGCCGCTCCCACACCAGGCTTTCCATTTGTTGACCTGATTAGCCAGACTGCTAACGCTAGCCGCATGTAGTCCAAAATATATATCACAGCCCCGCTGATCAGGAACTGACCTGATCAACCTTTTAGTTCCCTTTTAAAGACAGTCAGGGGTCTACTAGTAATTTCCCTTATGTGTGAAGGAGAGCGTTGCAGAGTCTTGATCCCCTTACACTTACTGAGTTATCTCTTAAGAGTAAACACTGCAACTCAGCTATTAATTGTGGGTATTTTGCACTGTTTGTCGAGCTGCTCTTTAGAAGGCAATGATCTCAGTCTACAGATAAGAAGAACATAGGAAAGAAGGAACACGGCAGCAGGCCTACTGACCCATGCGAGGCAGTTCCATCACTCCCCGGCTTAAACCTGACTACCTGGAGTTAACCCTCTCCAGGTAGTCAGGTCACTTCCACTTAAGGAAAGAACACTATGATATATTTTTCTCGTGCACGTTCCAGCAGAACAGTCCAATAATTTAGGTGCTTTGATGAATTCATGCGAGAAGTGAAGATCCTCTGAACACTCTCCTGATCTACAATTTTGCTCTTATTATTGAGTAAAATCCAGTTTGGAGAAAACAAGTGAAGCTGGAGATATTCCCATAAAAATTCCATCGTCCTGTGTATGGGATGAGCCATCTGAGACATGAACATTCCTAAGTAACAGTAACTCCAGCTCTGCAGGAATGAAACTTTCCAAGCTCCAGTAACTGCTGAACCGTTTTATTTAATACTTGACGGTATCCTCACAGGCCTACCGCAGTCTCCCAGCTCAGGCTTCCAGATTTCAACTTTATGTATGGAACGCATCCTGCGTGATACAGTGACACAAACGTGGATAACGTTTGTGTCCACGATGTCACCAATGTAAGTGTATGTGACAGTTTATATAAGAGTGTATGTAAGAGTGTATGTGACAGTGTATATATGAGTGTGTGTAAGAGTGTATGTGACAGTGTATATAAGAGTGTAAGAGTCCATGTGACAGTGTATATAAGAGTGTAAGAGTCCATGTGACAGTGTATATAAGAGTGTATATAAGAGTCTATGTGACAGTGTATATAAGAGTGTATGTAAGAGTCTATGTGACAGTGTATATAGGAGTGTAAGAGTCTATGTGACAGTGTATATAAGAGTGTAAGAGTGTATATGACATTGTATGTAAGTGTAGGAGTGTATGTGACAGTGTATGTAAGAGTGTATGTGACAGTGTAAGAGTGTATGTGACAGGGTAGCAGCACATATAAATGGATGAAATTTTGTTTAATAAAATTAAAATAAAAAAAAGCGTTGCTTTACCCCCCTTCAACACTGCTGAACACCCCCCTCCCCCTTACCTGATCTCTCCTCCAACACTGCTGACCTCTCTCCTTCCCCCTTACCTGACCTCTCCTTCAACACTGCTGACCTCCCCCCTCACCACCCGTTAACAGTTACTAAGTTAACGTAGGTTTTTCTACAAATTAACTGTCATATACAATAGGATAACTGCACACCGTGACGGTACTTAACTGTAATATACACACACAAAAAATCCCTATCACCGAACCTGCTGACACAAGAAGTCAGCTACAGATACAGATTCCCCCCCCTCCCACACACAGGCATCTCTCAAAGCCACGATGCTCATCTCCGCCAAGACTAAGACAAAACCTGCCATTTTTACCACTGTCATCAAGACGTCTAATATCGGAGAAAACTCTTCCACAAATAATAACAATAAAAAAAACACTTCTCCCCCCCCTCCTAACATTCACCTCCCACACACACACACACACACACACACACACACACACACACCTCCCCTGTCCCTGAGGACTGAAAAGAGAGATATGGTGATGAATGACCATACAGCTCGCCTGGGGAGACCACTC
Source organism: Cherax destructor (assembly GCA_009830355.1). Classification (NCBI taxonomy): domain Eukaryota; kingdom Metazoa; phylum Arthropoda; class Malacostraca; order Decapoda; family Parastacidae; genus Cherax; species Cherax destructor. The sequence goes on along the minus strand of WNWK01000652.1, from coordinate 160,948 downwards.
CAAAGGCTGCGGATGATATGGCTCAATCTAGCAGCAGCAGCAGCAGCAGCAGCAGCAGCAGCAGCAGGTATATTGGACAGAGCTGGTAATGATTGGTATAAGGGAGGTATGGAAGCAGGGATGGAGGAAGGGAGGTAGGGAAGCTGGAATGGAGCAGAGATGGAGCAAAGGAGGGAAGGAAAGGGTGTGATGGAGAAGAGACGGGAAGAGATGGAACGACTGAGAGAAGCAAAGTAAGGATGGAGGTGGGACGGTGAGAAAGTAGAGAGAGTGTAAAGAAAAGTACGGAAGATTCTAGAGGAAGGGAGGGAAAAAGGAAGCTACTAAAATGTATGGATAGCGGCTGGGAGAAAAGGAAAGTGGGAGGGAGAAAGGCTGGGAGAGAGAGAGAGAGAGAGAGAGAGAGAGAGAGAGAGAGAGAGAGAGAGAGAGAGAGAGAGGCTGGGAGGAAGGGAGGTAGGAGGCAGGGAGATAGGAGGGTACAGGCTATTATTGAGGCAGAGGAAAAAATTGGTGGTGTGGGGGAGGGTAAATGTAAGGGAGGGGCGAGGAATGAGGGTGCAGTCTACCAATAAGATGCCAACTGTCTGCCTTAAAAGTTTCCATCAGCGGCAGACACAGGCAGACACCAGGCAGACACCCAGCAAACACCCGGCAGTATTAATACTTCACAATGTATGATTAGAAAACAATAATACCAAAGTAAACTTAAAAAAAAAAAAAAGGAGGTAACGCTGGGAAACTACGAGCTGGGTTCGTCGTAGTAGAGGAAGAGGAAAGTGGGAGGGTAGTAGTAAAGGAAGGGGAGTTAGAGAGATGGGGAGGGGAAGGGAAAGGGTAGTGTAAGAGGGGGATAAAAGACTAAACACCTTATATCAAAGCTAAAGGACTGAACACCTTTAATCCACTTCTTCTACTTTCTCAAGTATATATTATCTGTGTTCAACTGCAAAAGCAGCCGGTTGGCGAAACGTCTCATCAATAAAGACACCCGTGTGTTGTACGTATGCTTTATTCATCAACCAGTCGGTACTGCATATATTAATATGAGTGGCAAAACTATCATTTGGTAAAAAAAACTGTCCGAAAGACAAACACATTAAGAGTGTCCAACGCACAATCACAGCGCTTAAACAATCCACAATCACAGCGCTTAAACAATCCACAATCACAGCGCTTAAACAATCCACAATCACAGCGCTTAAACAATCCACAATCACAGCGCTTAAACAATCCACAATCACAGCGCTTAAACAATCCACAATCACAGCGCTTAAACAATCCACAATAACAGTTTAAAACAAGATCCTCCTGCAAACACAAGATCACTTCCACATAGTTTTGGACGCACTGGAAGACAAATAAAACGTTCACATAATATATAATGTGCAGAAGCCTTCGAAAATTTGTGAACGTGTTGCAGTAACACACAAAATTAATGCAATATAAATATAAAATTCAGCATAAGGATCTTCAACTTTCCAACAAATCAGACGAAATGAGAGTCACCTAGGTAAAATCAGACTTCTACCCAGGTCAAAACTTTGCTGCTCAAGGCGTAATTACCTGCCATGATTCTATTCTCATATTTGACATAGATATAAATAATAACACTAAAACATCCTTTCCAGATGATGCTAAAAGTTTTTATGCAAGTCGAGTCCACTGAGTGGTTGCCTTCCAGTCAACCACACAAAAAATGTTAAATTCGGACAAATTTCAGCAAGTTCGCTATGGAAAATTAAATATTCACAGTACATAAGAGTCAATAGAGAAGCAGGGGAATCGAAGGGAATTAGGGGTAACGTATATGGAAAGATGTTACCTTGAAGGAACACAAGTGTTACTGTCACAACTGATAGGATGGATAAGAGGAGCATTCAAAACAAAAAGATGCCAAGCCAATGATTGATACTCTTTAAGATATAATTTCTACCTATAAAATACTGAAGAGACTGTTTCCAGATCTGCACACTAAAATAACACTTTACGGGAGCAGAAGACGTGATAAATAGTGGAAGATGATCCTAATGTAAGGAAAGGGTACAATTAACACACTATGAGGACCTTGCTAAGCCTAAGAGGGACGAGGTTTTTCAATATATTCCCTTAACAGGCTTTCAGTTTACCTACTCCCCCAGCCCGGCGCGGGGCTAGGCTTGTCTAGTGCTTGCATGGTCCACCAGGCAGTTGCTGCTGGCGGCCCGCTGGCCTAGATATGCATCACAGCCTGGTTGATCTGGCACTTGGCAGAGATAACAAGAATTACCAAGCAGGTATGTGACAAATTCCTGGAAAAAATACCTGATTAGCCAGGCTGTATTGCTGTTTGCAAATTGATACCAGAATTTGCAAGATATCTCACAATAGTTGAAAGCACCATCCTGGCTAAAGACAACAACGACTTTTCAATACATAACCTAGTGAAAACTGCGAGTAGCAGCGCCATTTTGGCTATAACTCATTTGGTACTGATGAAGTCACACAATGCTACTGAAATAAATATGCCAGCCACAAAACAACGAGAGAATGGGAAAAGGCATTGTTAAGAAATGGCTGTAATTCTGGCAGCCCGGTAGAAACAAAGGCCTCACCAGCTGTTTATCCACGCTCTTCAATTAAGTTCACATTCTTCCCGAGATTAAACCCAGAGAAAACTCAGTAACACTATTGCAAAAAGCTAAAAGTTAATTTATATTCCACAAGCAGGTTGAAAAAAAAAATGGCAGTGACAGCACGCAATGGCGGTCCTAAGGAGACTGTTAAGACAGTCGTCTTAATGCTGGCCATGGAAGACAGATTAATCACAAAAATAAGCAGTCATCTGCGACAAATAGGTACTGCCTTTCTGTGTTCGTACACCAAAAAAAATATACTAAGTAAATGCATCGTAAAGAATATTGTAAAAAGAATAAAACAAACTCTTGGTTCTCCGGAACATGAAACACTGTGAACCAGGTAACACATTTAATATCTTAAGATTACCTTCCAAGACGTGTTTGTGTGACTCTCATCCCACACACACACACAGTCACACACACAATATAAATACGAACGCACACACGCGCACACACCGAGGGATTACAGGCGGAAGGGAAGTAGTAATTTCCCGTAGTGTTTCTAGTAACACAAAGTAACACCTTTGATGAGTTACGCGAGTTTTCTACTCCCAGAGTCAGTTTTCCTTTTGAGTTGTATATTGTTTCCATGCCTAAGAGGCGGAAACTTATCACCACTGAAAGTCATGTGGTTCTCCACTGCCCACTGGAAAACACTCATTATATCTTCCTGCAATTTCTCAGTGTCTTCTACCGAGGTGACTTTCATATTTATTCTAGTGTCATCTGCAAATGATGATACAAAACTGACGGGTTAAGAAACAGCAGAGATGCCAGGACAGAGCCTTTGGCTACTGAATCTTTTACCTCGTTCATTCTGGATTTTGCTCTGTTTACTACTACTCTTTGCGCAGTGTGTGTGAAACCTGAAAATCCACCTTCCTAGTTTCCCCAAGTAGGCCTATGGCCTCATTTTGTGTGCAATCGTCCCATGATCGCATCTGTCAAACGAATTTGCAAAATCTGTGTATATCACAGCTGCATTTTTTTTTTTGCCAATGCCTCCATAATCCTGTCATAGTGGTTTAGCAGTTGTAACAGACATGATTTACCAGTTCTAAAACCGTGATGGTTAGGGTTATGCAGGTTGTGCTCTTCCATGAAGTTTGTAATTTGCCGTCTCATCACTCGAAAATTTTTATGGAGTGGGATGTAATTTTTGGCTAGTGCTCTACTACCTCCCTTATGCAAAGGAGCAATGTCTTTAATATCTCTGCTATTTCACCTAGATCTAAGCTCCTTTTCCAAAGAATAATGAGTGCGCGTGCTATTATTCTCTTCACTTCTTGCTCTGTTTTTTTGGCCTTAAGATTTCAGTCGCTCGTGTGTGTGTGTACACTCACCTAGTTGTGGTTGCAGGGGTCGAGTCATAGATCCTGGCCCCGCCTCTTCACTGGCCGCTATAGGGTCACTCTCCCTTTGCCATGAGCTTTATCATACCTCTTCTTAAAGCTATGAATGGATCCTGCCTCCACTACATCGCTTCCCAAACTATTCCACTGTGTATATGTGTGCGTGTGTGTGTGTGTGTGTATGTGTGTGTGTGTGTGTGTGTGTGTGTGTTAGTTACCATTTTGTCCTAGGCACATGTCAATTAGACACTAGGCCTGTTGTATATATATGTGTGTGTATGTGTATGTAAGGAAACACTTCGAAATGTTTCTGCCCCACCGGGAATTGAACCCGGCCCCTCCGTGCGTGAAGCCAGAGCTTTACCCACTAGGCCACCGGGGCTGTGTGTGTGTGTGTGTGTGTGTGTGTGTGTGTGTGTGTGTGTGTGTGTGTGTGTGTGTGTGTGTGTGTGTGTACGCGCGTGAATGTATAAACCAAGTCCACTGATACGAATTAGAATCTTTCTGATGGCGAGGGAGAGATGAAAGGAGATGGAAGAGAACAAGGAAAAGGAGGAAACCAGGGGAGAAGGCAAGGAAGGGAGGGAGCGAGTGATGGAGGAAGAAAGGGAAGGAAAAAAGGGAACTGAAGAGGGAAAGGAAGGAAAGAGGAACTGAAGAGGGAAAGGAAGGAAAGAGGAACTGAAGAGGGAAAGGAAAGAAAGAGGAACTGAAGAGGGAAAGGAAGGAAAGAGGAACTGAAGAGGGAAAGGAAGGAAAGAGGAACTGAAGAGGGAAAGGAAGGTTAACTGATGAAGGAAAGAGAGCAATGAAAGGAAGGGAGAATAAGAAATAGCCTGAATAATGAGGCGCCAGTGATCACTTCAAATATATAAAAAACATACGTTAGGTAAAAAGGACACAAGTGCAACTAATGTGACATTTTACTGTGGCAACGTTTCGCTCTCCAGGAGCTTTGTCAAGCCGCTACCGCTTGACAAAGCTCCTGGAGAGCGAAATGTTGCCACAATAAAATGTCACATTAGTTGTACTTGTGTCCTTTTACCTAACATATTGTCGGTAATTCTACCAACATTAATACAAAAAACACAAGAAAGGAGGAACACTGCTGTAGGCCTACTGGCCCATACTAGACAGGTCCCAAACCCTAACAAAAATATTTGCCCAACACATTTTTAATGCTAGAAACAAGTTAATAAAGCTTCCTTAGGAGAACATTCTACACGCTTATCAATAAAAACAACAGAAGGCTACTTTCTGAAGATCGCAATTTAAAGTCAATAAAAATAGCAACTTTTGCAGTAACCAATTAAGTATCGACTTAATCTGACGACATATTTTTATCATCAATAAAACAGTCATTTCCTTAGCAACTTTAGGTTTGTTGCAAAAGCAATAAGGCCAATAAACATTCTAAATAAAATAAATTATTACTCACCAATGAATAACTGACAAAGAATTAATTTATAATGTTTTTTAAATTCACAATTTGTCCTGTAGTGCCATCCACATATACTAAAAATACGTTGGAGTGCATGATGCAAGCACCAAGAGTCTGACTGACCGAGTCGTGAAGTCTGGAGGTCTGGTCCCAGACCGGGCGGGAGAGGGGGGTGACATTCCCTGAATCATGAAGAGGTAAACAATGCAAGGAGGCGAGTGATAGTCAATGACAGAACAACAAGATGCAATGTCACCATATCCCTGTCGTTTGCATCATGCCCTGCCTTACCACCACCATCACACCACTACCACAGCTACCACCACCATCACACCACTACCACAGCTACCACCACCATCACACCACTACCACAGCTACCACCACCACCACCATGACACCGCTACTACGACACCATCACACCACTACCACCATCACACCACCACCACCATCCCCATTACACCACACCACCACTATCCCCATCACACCACACCACCACGATCCCCATCACACCACCACCATCCCCATTACACCACCACCATCTCACCACACCACCACTATCCCCATCACACCACCACCATCTCCATCACACCACCACCACCATCCCCATTACACCACCACCATCTCCATCACACCACACCACCACGATCCCCATCACACCACCACCATCTCCATCACACCACCACCACCATCCCCATCACACCACCACCACTACAACAATGTTTGGTGGGTACACACCACACGGGTCTTTTACCCGTGTATTTTACACATTATATCCCAAGCTTGGCAAAATTACACTCTCAGCTCGGGCGGCGCCCCTCCAGTCAGAAAACTGCCCTCGCTGTGTATACCTCTCACTGGGATTACTTCTTCACTCTGTTAGTCCTCGCTGTGTATACCTCTCGCTGGGATTACTTCTTCACTCTGTTAGTCCTCGCTGTGTATACCTCTCCCTGGGATTACTTCTTCACTCTGTTAGTCCTCGCTGTGTATACCTCTCTGGGATTACTTCTTCACTCTGTTAGTCCTCGCTGTGTATACCTCTCACTGGGATTACTTCTTCACTCTGTTAGTCCTCGCTGTGTATACCTCTTACTGGGATTACTTCTTCACTCTGTTAGTCCTCGCTGTGTATACCTCTCGCTGGGATTACTTCTTCACTCTGTTAGTCCTCGCTGTGTATACCTCTCGCTGGGATTACTTCTTCACTCTGTTAGTCCTCGCTGTGTATACCTCTCCCTGGGATTACTTCTTCACTCTGTTAGTCCTCGCTGTGTATACCTCTCGCTGGGATTACTTCTTCACTCTGTTAGTCCTCGCTGTGCATACCTCTCGCTGGGATTACTTCTTCACTCTGTTAGTCCTCGCTGTGTATACCTCTCGCTGGGATTACTTCTTCACTCTGTTAGTCCTCGCTGTGTATACCTCTCGCTGGGATTACTTCTTCACTCTGTTAGTCCTCGCTGTGTATACCTCTCGCTGGGATTACTTCTTCACTCTGTTAGTCCTCGCTGTGTATACCTCTTACTGGGATTACTTCTTCACTCTGTTAGTCCTCGCTGTGTATACCTCTCGCTGGGATTACTTCTTCACTCTGTTAGTCCTCACTGTGTATATCTCTCGCTGGGATTACTTCTTCACTCTGTTAGTCCTCGCTGTGTATACCTCTTACTGGGATTACTTCTTCACTCTGTTAGTCCTCGCTGTGTATACCTCTCGCTGGGATTACTTCTTCACTCTGTTAGTCCTCGCTGTGTATACCTCTCGCTGGGATTACTTCTTCACTCTGTTAGTCCTTGCTGTGTATACCTCTCGCTGGGATTACTTCTTCACTCTGTTAGTCCTCGCTGTGTATACCTCTCGCTGGGATTACTTCTTCACTCTGTTAGTCCTCGCTGTGTATACCTCTCGCTGGGATTACTTCTTCACTCTGTTAGTCCTCGCTGTGTATACCTCTTACTGGGATTACTTCTTCACTCTGTTAGTCCTCGCTGTGTATACCTCTCGCTGGGATTACTTCTTCACTCTGCTACTTCTCACTGTGTATATCTCTCACTGGGATTACTTCTTCACGCTGCCACTGGTGAAGGCCACTTGAATTGAACACACTTTTCCCTGCCTACAATCAACCCCCTAACCCCAATTTATCAGGCAGTGTGTGTGTGTGTGTGTGTGATTACCTACATACAACTACCTACCACCTCTGTAATCTTTTGACTACCGCCCACAGGATGGGTATGGGGTGACTACCGCCCACAGGATGGGTATGGGGTGACTACCGCCCACAGGATGGGTATGGGGTGACTACCGCCCACAGGATGGGTATGGGGTGACTACCACCCACAGGATGGGTATGGGGTGCATAATAAAGATATTAAACTAAAGAAACTTTTCGCCACAGCAACAGTCATCGTAGTGTGGAGTCTTCCCTCATTTACACATCACATACAATTATTAAACTTCCAGTATATTTGAAGCACTTATTACATTATCTTTTGAACTATTCCAATGTTTTTTATTTTCAATATTTTTACGAAATTTGTCAACAAAATAATTCGAAGGGCCCTCCCTGTCACCATTTTTTTTTTTTACATAGTGACAAAATGCATGCCATCTTCTTTCTTGCAGTGAAATCTTAAAAAAAAAAAAAAATCCCAAAGCTGATAACATAATTCTTCTGCACCTTCTTTTAAAACCCAAGGTGCTACCCCATCTAGTTGTTTTCTTGTCAGCGTACAACAGTAATTTTACTTCCTCTATAGTTATATTAATATCCTCTATCTGTGCTGTTTATATGGGATTAAAATCCTCTACATATAAAATAGTCTCTTATGAAGACACACTCAAACCTTCTGTTTAATACCTCACATATTTCCTCTTCTACTTCAGTAATTTTCACATCATTTATTCTTTGTATTTGATATTTAAAAAAATACTTTACCTTTAACAACGTGAATAAAAGAAAAGGTTTTATAATGCTCTTGTCTATTTCCTTCACAAAATTTCTTTTTCCTTCTTTCTCTCTCTCCTTACATTTGTAAATTCATTTCCGGCTGGCTTGAAGCTCTGATAAGTTTCTTGATATGTCCGCTTCTTATGTGGATTCAAAACCCCTTTTTTTTTCATAACTGCTCACCAATACCGACCATTAAACATTATTGTTAACTTCACAGGAAGCGCCTTTGCTGGAGCCAAGGCGCTTCCTGTGATCGTATCTGCTTGGACGACCTCCTCTTTTCTGCAACATTGCAAGTTCCTGATGTGTTGATTGCAACGCGAAAGGCCTATAGCTATCATTCAACTCCCCGGTAGTTGTTTTGCTTCAATTTCCTTAACATGAAATCAATCGTGCAATAAGCCTCCTATCTTGTCTACTCTGTCCCTTCTCCTGACTGAGCAGTCTTCATCACGCACCTCATACAACACATGCTATTCTAGAAATCAAATCAGGGAACGGGTGTGGGCTTGAAACCACGAGTTTTAGGGCTCACTCGCCATGGGTTCAACCCCCCACCTGTTCCCTGATTTGCTTGCAATAGTGTTATTACGATTTTAGAGTTGTTATTTCAGTTTGGTTTGAGAGAGAATATATCAGGTTTCTTCTCGTTTACAATGTCCTTTAGTTCAGCTCCTTTTGAGATTACTTCATCTATGTTAGTGTATCTCACTATCTCTTCCATTTGTTTTAGTTTGATTACCATCTGTCCCGTTTCTTTGAGAAGCCGTTTGAGGAGTCTGTTTGCTCCTGTTACTCTGTGTAATTATTTGTGTTCACTTCCATCCTTATTCAACCTCTTAGAAGTGTTTATAATATCTTTTATTTTCATCCTGGTCCTCCTTTTAAAGATCATAGTCTAATTTACATATTCTTACAACCTATCTCAATTTATGTTAGACTAATAACCCGCGCATAGGAGACAGGAACTTACGACGACGTTTCGGTCAGACTTGGACTATTTCCAAAGTCACGCTAGCAGAAAGAAGAAAAGGGGGCAGTAAATATAGGCCAGCAGACCTAAATGGTCCAAGTGGGACCGAAACGTCGTGGTAAGCTCCTGTCTCCTATACGCGGGTTATTTGTGTACTGGTCCAGTCACGGTATTGTGCCTATGTTATACAATTTATGTTCTCAGTTTTCTTTAATATTTCTTCCCTATGCCTAGTCTGTGTAAAGTGAAAATATTCACCATTCTTATAGTTTCCATTACGCTTATGTCCCACAATATGTTCATGAAAGTTAAAATTCACTATGAATTATGTCGTCTCATTCTTTGAGTCTTTCTCTTCTTGATTTTCTTTTTTCAGCCCATACAAAAAAAAAATAATAGCCTATTTGTCTCTGTCTATAGTTTCCTTCAATAACTTACAATCATTAGGAATCAACCTTTTTTTATTATTTTTTAAATCGACATGAGCTCTTAAGAGTCAGTTGCCTTGCCATGACCACCTGATATTTAATCAACGTCTTTTCTTCAATGATTCTGGCCAAAAAAGAAGTCTTCGATTTCAGTTTTATATTCTTCCAAAACTTTCCTCTCCTTTTATAAATTTCTGTTAACATTTCTAGAGATAACTTGAGCTAACTGCTGTTTTCATTACTGTCTTTTACTTAGTTACTCAGAAATTATTATTCTATTTTTGTACTGTATTCTTCCAAGCTTTTAATCTCCTCTCCTTTACCGTACTTTCAGTTAATTGCTCATCTATCTCCTTCTCTCTTTTCTTCATTATATCAGTTTCCTCTCTTAAATATTTTGCTGCATTTGTTATATTGAAACCTTCAATACCTCTACTTTATTTTCAAATTTACATTGTCCTTCTTTATTTTTTGTATAACTGTTTCTCTGCTTTACCTAATTTTCTTCAGTTTTAGTCATATAGTCCATATATCTACTAGTGCTTTAATCTACTGATGTATGAGTATAGACATGTTCTGATCTAGTTCCATCACAATGTCAACAATGGAGCACTGTACTGACATGTATCAACATTTATATCTTAATATATCAATAATTTATCCCAACCTCAATAATTTTAAATGGAAATTTAACCTTCCATTTTCCTTGGAGACGCCACTAACGATAATCGTTCTACTTCAGCTACTATAAAACTGGCAGAGACGTGGGGGGGGGGAGAGTGTACTCTATACCTATTTGTGGATGCAGGGGGTCGAATCAGAGCTCCTGGCCCCGTCTCTTCGTTAGTCACTACTAGGTCCACTCTTTCCCTGTTCCAAGAGCTTATCATACCTCATCTTAAAAGTATGTACGAGTGCGTGGTTGTTTGTGTGGCACAGGTGTCACCCGAGGCCTGAGACACGGGACAACAGCACTCAACACTGATCAAGTGTCTGTAAAGAGCACCGGTGGCACTGTGGAGAGGGCTCAGCTGACAAACTCATCACGCTGTAGAGTGCCCATGCACTCACCACCCACACTATTTGCACTCTGCAGAGTTCTTGCTCGCCAGATCTACCAGGACGAAATGTGCTTATAGGATAATTTTGAAGAGTTTGAACTAATGGGAATACCTTAGCAGTGTGACATGTCCCTGCCTCGCATGGGTCAGTAGGCTTGCTGCAGTGTTCCTTCTTTCTTATATTATGTGTCTTTTTTACCTATTACATACCTGTGACTGATATTGTGAGTTGTACTCTCCAAGCTCGACCCGAGGAGGGACTTCACTAGACTGGGTATATGTACATTGTACAACTTACTTTGTGTAAGAAACTGGTAATCTCTTGCCTTGTGTAAGACGCTAGTTACCTCTTGCCTATCTTGTGAGACACTGGTAACCACTTGATTACCTTATATAAGACGCTGTGACCTTTCACACCGTCAAGTAATTAAACCCACGAACACCACGGAACGCCAACCCGAACAAAGGTTCCAATCAGTAAACCACCGTTCAGAGCCATCAGGAAACCCACCCACACATCTGATTATTCTATAATTGACTTTGTGTTCTCAATTTCAGCTGCAGGTGAGTCAGGCGGCGACTTCCTCATTACGGAGACGCTTCTGACGAGCCTTCACCAACCTGGCACAATAACACTACTTTACGCAGCTCTTATGCTTCTAGGCACGTTTCATATTGCTTGCTTGTCTTATTTTCAACTACTCAACAAGACATTTTCAACGAGGCAATTTTCAATGACTTCCTCTCTAGGTATTTTAAGTAATCAGACGTTCTGCCTTTCTTTATTATTTCTTCTTAATTTTGATCATTTGACTTGCAGCATATCTTTGAGAGGTTTCAGGGAATTATCTTCCCCACGGGCTGGTCTCAGACCAGGCCTCCTGGGTTAGAAAAAAAATACAGGGTCAAGAAGCACACGAGAAAGTAAATGTGAATAATGAATGTGAGTAGAAGTTTATAAGACTTACCTGTCATCTTACGTCTTCATAAAACAAAAGAAGAAAGGTCAGCAATCCTGCCAGAGTGCACAAAACACTAGCAAGTTTTTATTTTCCACTAATCTGACAGGAGGGTTCATAGTGTCACTGTCACTAAGGTTTTTGTCTATCTCGCAACTCTCTTATCTAATTTTATACTTTTTCTGTCCTAATTCTCTTCTGCATGCCAACCATGTTTAATATGTACAGATACCACCAGGTAACCAATACATGAAAATAACACTTACGAAATAAATTAAAAGCTCTGATTAGGTATATATATATATATATATATATATATATATATGCAAGAAAACCACTATGAAAAAATAGAAGAATTCCAAGCGCTTTCGTGACTACTCACATTATCAAGGAACTATAACAGGAAACATGACAAGAAGGGCTTATATAAGGGGCGAGACTACACCTCACAGTCACATCACACTAACAAAGACTACACCTCAAGTAGCGTAACATCGCACGACTCTGTGTTAGTGTGATGTGACTGTGAGGTGTAGTCTCGCCCCTTATATAAGCCCTTCTTGTCATGTTTCCTGTTATAGTTCCTTGATAATGTGAGTAGTCACGAAAGCGCTTGGAATTCTTCTATTTTTTCATAGTGGTTTTCTTGCATATTTTGATATCACCTGTTTACTGTGATCTTTTTGCATATATATATGTCGTGCCGATTAGGTAAAACTGGTCAATTAGCAAGAACTCATCTAAAATTAAGTCCTTTCTAAAATTTTCTCTTATACGTTTAAAGATATATTTTTTTCATTTATGTTAATGTAAGAATTTTTAATTTTGTACCAAGAGAAACTTTGAAAACCTACCTAACCTTATTACAACAAGCGCAATTTAATTTAGCCTAACCCAACTAAATATATTTTAGATACGTTAAAATTAATTTAATAATAAACAAACACAATGAAATATATTTTTTTCGTTTTGTTCAGAATGATTTTGGCGAAATTATTGCATACACAAATTTTCACTTGTCTTATATGGCAAGAAGAGCCTTGCTATTTAAGCCAAAATCAAAGTTTTACCTAATCGGCTAGACATATATATATATATATATATATATATATATATATATATATATATATATATATATATATATATATATATATATATATATATATATATATATATATCACAGTAAACAGGTGATATCAAATATGCAAGAAACACTATGAAAATAGAAGAATTAGCGCTTTCGGACTACTACATTATCAAGGAACATAGTTCCTTGATAATGTGAGTAGTCACGAAAGCGCTTGGAATTCTTCTATTTTTTCATAGTGGTTTTCTTGCATATATATATGTTGTGCGAATGATAAGAAAGAGATGATTGTAGATGTTATGAATGAAAAGAAGCTGGATGTCCTGGCTTTAAGTGAGACAAAGCTGAAGGGGGTAGGAGAGTTTCAGTGGGGAGAAATAAATGGGATTAGATCAGGGTTTCAAATAGAGTTAGAGCTAAAGAAGGAGTGGCAATAATGTTGAATAATCAGTTATGGCAGGTAAAGAAGGAATATAAATGTATAAATTCAAGGATTATGTGGAGTAAAATAAAGGTTGGATGTGAAAAGTGGGTTATAGTAAGTGTTTATGCACCTGGAGAAGAGAGAAGTGTAGAAGAGAGAGAGAGATTTTGGGAAATGTTGAGTGAGTGTGTGGGGAGTTTTGAACCAAGTGAGAGAGTAATTGTGGTTGGGGATCTTAATGCTAAAGTGGGTAAAAATGTTGTGGATGGAGTAGTAGGTAAATTTGGGGTGCCAGGGTAAATGTAAATGGGGAGCCATTAATTGAGCTATGTGTAGAAAGAGGTTTGGTAATAAGTAATACATATTTTATGAAAAAGAGGATAAATAAATATACAAGGTATGATATAGCACGTAAGAAAAGTAGTTTGTTGGATTATGTATTGGTGGATAAAAGGTTGATGAGTAGGCTTCAGGATGTACATGTTTATAGAGGGGCAGCGGATATATCAGATCATTATTTGGTTGTAGCTACAGTTAGAGTAAAAGGTAGATGGGACAAAAGGAAAATGGCAACAGCAAGTAAGAGAGAGGTAAAAGTGTATAAACTAAGGGAGGAGGAAGTTAGGGTGAGATATAAGCAACTATTGGCAGAAAGGTGGGCTAGTGCAAGTAGGAGTAGTGGGGGGGTTGAAGAGAGTTGGGATAGTTTTAAAAATGCAGTATTAGAATGTGGGGCAGAAGTTTGTGGTTATAGGAGGGTGGGTGCAGGAGGAAAGAGGAGTGGTGGAATGAAGAAGTAAAGGGTGTGATAAAAGAGAAAAAGGTAGCTTATGAGAAGTTTTTACAAAACAGAAGTGTTAGTAGAAGAGCAGAGTATATGGAGAGTAAAAGAAAGGTGAAGAGAGTGGTGAGAGAGTGCAAAAGAAGAGCGGATGAAAGAATGGGAGAGGATCTGTCAAGAAATTTTGCTGAAAACAAGAAAAATTTTTGGAGTGAGATAAACAAGGTAAGAAAGCCTAGGGAACGAATGGATTTGTCAGTTAAAAACAGAGTAGGGGAGTTAGTAGATGGGGAGCTGGAGGTATTGGGTAGATGGCGGGAATATTTTGAGGAACTTTTAAATGTCGATGAAAAGAGGGAGGCGATAATTTCATGTACTGGCCAGGAGGTACAACATCGTTTAGGAGTGAAGAAGAGCAGGATGTGAGTGTGGGGGGGGTGCGTGAGGCATTACGTAGAATGAAAGGGGTAAAGCAGCTGGAATTGACGGAATCATGACAGAAATGTTAAAAGCAGGGGGATATAGTGCTGGAGTGGTTGGTATTTTTGTTTAATAAATGTATGAAAGAGGGAAGGTACCTAGGGATTGGCAGCGAGCATGTATAGTTCCTTTATATAAAGGGAAGGGGATAAAAGAGAGTGTAAAATTATAGGGGAATAAGTTTACTGAGTATACCAGGTAAAGTGTATGGCAGGGTTATTATTGAAAGAATTAGAGGTAAGACAGAGAGTAGGATTGCAGATGAGCAAGGAGGCTTTAGAGTGGGTAGGGGATGTGTAGATCAAGTGTTTACAGTGAAGCATATATGTGAACAGTATTTAGATAAAGGTAGAGAAGTTTTTATTGCATTTATGGATTTAGAAAAGGGATATGATAGAGTGGATAGGGAGCAATGTGGCAAATGTTGCAAGTGTATGGAATAGGTAGTAAGTTACTGAAGGCTGTAAAGAGTTTTTATGAGGATAGTGAGGCTCAGGTTAGGGTGTGTAGGAGAGAGGAGATTACTTCCCGGTAAAAGTAGGTCTTAGACAGGGTTGTGTAATGTCACCATGGTTGTTTAATATATTTATAGATGGGGTTGTAAAAGAAGTAAATGCTAGGGTGTTGGGGAGAGGGGTGGATTAAATTATGGAGAATTAAATGCAAAATGGGAGTTGACACAGTTACTTTTTGCTGATGATACTGTGCTTATGGGAGATTCTAAAGAAAAGTTGCAAAGGTTAGTGGACGAGTTTGGGAGAGTGTGTAAAGGTAGAAAGTTAAAAGTGAACATAGATAAGAGTAAGGTGATGAGGGTATCAAACGATTTAAATAAAGAAAAATTGGATATCACATTGGAGAGAGGGATTATGGAAGAAGTAAATGTTTTCAGATATTTGGGAGTTGATGTGTCAGCAGATGGGTTTATGAAGGATGAGGTTAACCATAGAATTGATGAAGGAAAAAAGGTGAGTGGTGCATTGAGGTATCTGTGGAGACAAAAAACGTTATCCATGGAGGCAAAGAAGGGAATGTACGAAAGTATAGTGGTACCAACACTCTTATATGGGTGTGAAGCATGGGTTGCAAATGCTGCAGCGAGGAGGAGGCTGGAGGCAGTGGAGATGTCCTGTCTAAGGGCAATGTGTGGTGTAAATATTATGCAGAAAATTCGGAATGTGGAAATTAGGAGAAGGTGTGGAGTTACTAAAAGTATTTGTCAGAGGGCTGAAGAGGGGTTGTTGAGGTGGTTTGGTCATTTAGAGAGAATGGATCAAAGTAGAATGACTTGGAGAGCGTATAAATCTGTAGGGAAGGAAGGCGGGGTAGGGGTCGTCCTAGAAAAGGTTGGAGGAAGGGGTAAAGGAGGTTTTGTGGGCGAGGGGCTTGGACTTCCAGCAAGCATGTGTGAGCGTGTTAGATAGGAGTGAATGGAGACGAATGGTTTTGGGACATGACGATCTGTTGGAGTGTGAGCAGGGTAACATTGTGTGAAGGGATTCAGGGAAACCAGTTAATTGATTTAGTTGGACTTGAGTCCTGGAAATGGGAAGTACAATGCCTGCACTTTAAAGGAGGGGTCTGAGATAGTGACAGCTGGGAGGGACTTTTCTCAGCTGTAGTATCTGAGCTCCTCTGCAAAGACAGTGATTATGTATGAGTGTGGTGAAAGTGTTGAATGATGATGAAAGTTTTTTCTTTTTGGGGATTTTCTTTCTTTTTGGGTCACCCTGCCTCGGTGGGAGACGGCCGACTTGTTGAAAAAAAAAAAAAATATATATATATATATATATATATTTAAAATGGGGTCCACCTCTGGTGTAAAATGTGGCTCCCATAGCCTCGGAGAAGTGGATTAAAAGGCTTCAAGGAAGAATATTTAGATGTCTTTCTGAAGCCATTTGAATATTCCTATATATATATATATATATATATATATATATATATATATATATATATATTTTACTGCTATTGTTTACGTTATATTATTATTATTATTAATATCTACCACTATAGCTGGTGGTATTACGATTATTATTAACAGTGTGGCTGCTTGAATACAAGTCGCTCAATTAATAATACAAATGTTAATATCAGTAATAAAGTAACACGTTACTGAAATTACTGCTATTGTTTTAGTTATATTATTATTAATATTAATTGAGCGACTTGTATTCAAGTAGCCACACTGTTAACAGCTATAGTGGTTGGTGTTAATCATTAGAAGTAGTAGTGCTAGTAGACAAGGAACAACAACAAACAGCAGCAGTGGTAGAAGTTGGGGTAGATGTGAGAGTAACTCCAGAGCTCTGGTATAGGCTACACGCCACCTTCACCAGGGTCACACCGACTCGTTATATCCAGTAATGCCACACCCTGTGTTCAATTATTACAACTTGAAATATAAACCGAAAAGGCAAAACACAACTCGAAAATCTCAATGCCTGATGTTGATAAATCAAAGTCAGAAAATTTTGTTAACTAATAGATAATTTTTGTATCTTTAAAATATAATTAGAAAATAAATAGTGAGACACGATATTTGGCCTAGGGAACAAAATAGAAAAATATATTGCATATACCAAGAACGTAAATGGCAGCACCACATACAGGATACAGCAGTAGCTAAACCCCAAAGTCGATTTTTATCGCCCAGCCCCTCGCACCGCCCCTTCAACCTTCCCCCCCATTTCTCACCCCTAACTCTCCACCTCCCAGCACCCCTCCTCCCAACCCCACACACAAATCCTCGCCCCTCACTCCCCTCCTCCCCAGGCGCCGGGTCTGACGCACTAGTTGACAATTCGATCAATAGATGGCGTTGGCTGTCCCTTTTTTCCCCTTAAAAAACTGCGCACTGCTACGGAAGAGAGGTAGGACTGAAGCGCTATTTCCCGTTTTGACCATTTTTTACCCCAGCGGTTTTAGTCCCAGATTTTCGTTGAATTTGCAACGCTATATAAAAGGCAATCAAACGCAAACTGCTGTAACTCCATCATAAAAATATTCCCTAAGGTGCCACACTTTCCTCAGGTTTGTCTAGCACAAAAAAAAAAAACTCGCAGTATTTCCACGTAACACCATACAAGGTTAAGAACAAAGTCTTGTTTACTCTGCCTCAAAATCCCAAAAAAGAAATGCTGTTTTTTTTTATAATACATTAGTTTGAGTTGTGTAGAGGCGGGGAGAGCAAAAAAAAATAAGTTTGTTATACAGCACTAGATCCAGGCGAGTTCCTGAGCACCCAATGGAAACTTTCTGGGATGAACTCAGCCATAAATTGAATTTGAGATGGGAAATATTAAGTAATGTCAACCGAGAAAACTAAGAGATTGTCCGAGTGCTTTAGTGTTAATGGTTTAGCTGCTTCTGAAAGCTTGAAAATTTCTCCAAGGAGAGTGCATTGATGCTGGTGAAAGCTCTTGATCAAAGAAACTAGGGTTACCATTCAAATGTTCGGCCAACCCTCATTACCTGCCCTCCAGCAGGCGCTGTATGACCCACTACAAGCCTAGGGCTTAACACTGAATATTACTTAATAAAGGTTCATCCATTCTGACTCCTCACGGCCATTCATCTTCCCTATCTAACTTATGTTTCTTTTGCCCATCTTCTCTCTTCTTCCCTTCTCTAAATGATCTATCTTGAACCTTAGCACAGGTAAAGGAATCCACGACTGACAAACTACACCTGGCAAGACAAACACAATAATATTTCATTTAAAAACATAATATCTGTAGAATGGCAAGTGCAGTTTTTATATAAAATTGGTTGGTGAAATTAGTTGCTCAAAAGTGATCATAATAACGCCAATCAAAACAACCGTCCAAGAAATCCCCTGACCTATCGAATGCTTTAACTAAAACATATTAATAAATAAAAAGAAAATTGTTGGAAGCACAAGGACACAGCAGTCAGCTATATTATAAACAACGTTTCGCTCACAAATAAGCTTTTTCAAGTTTTTTACTAACATAGAAAACCTCACCTCTGAGTGAAACAATGTGCCAATAATAGTTTGGTTTTGTGAGGAATGCCTCTTTGAATATATATATATATATATATATATATATATATATATATATATATATATATATATATATATATATATATATAAAAAATCGATAATTTCGCAAAAATCATTCTGAACCTAACGAAAAAAAAATATTTAATTGTGTTTGTTTATTATTAAATTATTTTAAACTTATCTAAAATATATTTACTTGGATTAGGCTAAATTAAATTGAGCTTGTTATAATAAGGTTAGGTAAGTTTTCTAAGGTTCTTTTAGTACAAAATTATCTTTAAACATATAAGATAAAATTATCTTTAAACGTATAAGATAAAATTTTAGAGCTTTAACAACAGCAGTAAAGATTTGCTTATCTCTAAGACTCACACTGCAAGCATGATTCATTGTGACACCTTAAGGAGCCTTGCAACTTGGTGAATAACATCAATGTTCTGCGATGCATGACTATAAACTACCTAACTAGAGCAATAACAAGCTTGTTCTGCCAGGTATATTATTTCTTCTTCACTAGTGTCGACAGTCCTTACAGTAAACTACCGATACTTTCCATAAAAATGTGCAAGTTATCAAAAAAAAATGAAAGCGAAGCCAGAGCAACTTCTGTTATTTGATATTCTGTGTAAGACTTTATATATATATGAAATGTGTAGTCCATGACATAGTTAATGTAGCAGATGGAAGACCCCGACTTGCGTGCGTTCGTGTGTACTCACCTAATTGTGGTTGCAGGGGTCGAGACTCGGCTCCTGGCCCCGCCTCTTCGCTGTCCGCTACTGGGTCTCTGCTCTCCCTGCTCCATGAGCTTTATCATGTGTGTGTGTGTGATAAGTAAGCTTTACACCGGCCGTGTCAGATAGCCAGATTGGTAAAAAGTTACACACGCTTCAGCTGAAATTTGATCAAGCTAAAAAAAATTAAAAAAAAAAAAAAAAAAAAAAAAAGGGAACGCCAGTTTTGATGTTTGAGTTTTAAGATTATAAGTACTGCGTCAGTCTGAAAGGAAAAGAGGGGATTGAGGAATTAAAATCCCTCGACACTGAAAGTGGAATAAAAAAAATCCAAAGTTGGGAATATCGCAAAACAATGGATAAAATGAAAAGACTCTTCAAGGCTTAATTAAAAAAAAAAGAGAGAAATATATACCAAAAAATTTCAAGCATACATTTCGGCCAAAAGACAAAAATGCAAATTCCAGCTGTCACTGAGGATGAGAAACATTTTAAAACCTTCCAACAGGTTTAGGACACATAAGAAAAATGAGATATTAATACGAAATAACCAGCAAGAGAATCAGGTGTAACGTTAAATATACACTGCAACATGAACACTACAAAATAAAATATTACCCCAGTAAGAAATCATGAATGAAAATATGTGAGCGCTTTCACGTGTTGACGCACATATTCAGAGAAACGTAACCCCACTACAACTGGTAGCAGAGAATACTTTTAACCTTCTCAACAGTATTAACAGGATTCTCCGCTACTATCTCCACTTCCAACAAGCAGCGTCTACCACAGTCTACTTAAAACACCTCATGTATATCCATTCATTATTTCCCACCATAGTTATTGTTCTACAATGCCAACGATGACATTACAGGGTTTGCGTGTGAGAAGAACCTGCCCAGGTATGGGCCAGTAGGCCTACTGCAGTGTTCATCCTTTATCTTATTTAAAGTGAGTCAGACATATTAATATAATTTTATTATGGTTTGGTGTTATTATTATTAAAATAACTTCATATAATTCGGTTCAGGGAGCAAAACACAGCAGGTAGCATCGTCCTCGTCAAGACTTGTGTCTAGTGACGAGGGTAAGTCGTGTGATGACACGATTCAATCATTAAGTCAAATAATAACCTGCTCAATCATTAAGTCAAATAATAACCTGCTCAATCATTAAGTCAAATAATAACCTGCTCAATCATTAAGTCAAATAATAACCTGCTCAATCATTAAGTCATATAATGGCCAAACTCATTGATTAAGTCATACCAGCCACCCAGTAATTAACTTATATAATTACTCAGTAATTAAGTCGGTTAATGACTCAGTAATTAGGCAACCGCTGGCGCACGCGTGTGTTAGGCTTCCACTACATTTTGAAAACATATGAAATATGTGTCTTGTTGACGTGTGTTTTCCTACCACTGAGTATACCTTGGTAGGTGTAGGTAGAAGACACTCTACACTGTAGTGTCTAACTACTAGGCATACCTTGGTAGGTGCTTCTACCCACTAGGTATACCTTGGTAGATGTAATTACTATCGCATTTGCTTCGTCTGTTTTGTAAGGTGAAGTCTAGGATCTTTCCTTAATTCATGGTATACCTTAACAAATCTTTGAGGACAAATATGTTGGAGAGGTCTGAGCACATGGATAGTTAATGGAATGGGTCTAGTTTATAGGATCCTCTCTGTCACCTGTCCCGTGTATAGGTACAATGTGTGCCATTTTCTAACTGTTCGCTACTTAAACTTCTTGCAGTAAGATCCATAAAATTTCCAGAGTGGATGAGAGGGGTAGGGAATAGTCAGATGTGATCCAAGGAAAGGAATGATACCTGCAATTCCTTGAATCAAGAGCCCTTCACCAGCATCAAGACATTTCCTTAGGGGCCCACGAAAGGTGAAAATGTCACAGTAAATGTCACAGTGAAAATGTCGGATACTCTTCCCTCAATACGGGAAGAGTATCCGAAGTCACTCAGGTCAGTCGTGGACGGTTATCTATACCTGGTACATGTAAATGATTTATCGAGGGATGGGTACAATCCTTATATTAATGTTTGTAGATAAAGTAAAGCTAGCAAGAAAAACGCAGGAGGAAGATAAGTGCAAGAAACTACAAGAGGATTTAGATGTGAAGATTCGTAATGCAGAGCTTTAAGAGGTCTAAAGAAAACAAATATACTGTTTAGCAGCAGATTTCAGGATTTAAATAGTCGTCCATGTAAACAAAGGTTTCTTTCCCTAGTTGTCCAAGTAAATATGAGTTTTCTATCCATGTTCCCCATATAAACAAACGTTTCCTATCCTTATTGTCCATGTACACAAACGTTTCTTCTCTTCTTGTTGTCCATGTAACAAACATTAATTCCATTCTTTGCCCATAATTACATTAATTTTCTAACGTCCTTTAACAGCATAAAAACTTTTTTTTTTAATTGTTGCCCATGTTGTCCAACCTTGTCTGCCTCCTTGCCCACGCAAGCAGGCATTTCCCCTCCTTTCTTGCCCTTGTCTAAATTCTTAACCATCCCTCGCTCACATACCTGCGAAATAAACCAGGCAAAAAGTACCTTCCCACCCTCATTTCCTTCACTGCCCATATAAACCGACATTGTCAACCCCTACTTGCCTATGTAAACATACCTTTTCTTGGTCCACCACATAATGAGACATCTATCCTCCTTTCTCATGTAACATTTTTCACTCCTTTCTTAAGGATACATATATATTTTTTTCCCATTTCTCTCCCTACATTCAAGCAATTTCTTTCCTCTAGCTCCATGTAAACAAGTATTTCCTTTCCTTCACACTCACATATTCAGTTCCTATCCACCTTTCTCCTTTCCGTTTCCCTCCCTCCTTCTCTCTGGCCTACCTTTCTCTCTCTTAATACATCTACATATTTGTTGTCTTCTAATATCATATACCACGCAATCTACTCCCCTGAAAACTTTCTCTCTCTAAACATTGCTTATCCCTCTTTTTTCAGTGTTCCTATTTATCCTTCCATCAGTCTTCCTCTTCCTTCGCCGACACGTTCACCAACTCTCATTAATCTCTCGGGGCGCCTCTCACTATCCCTTCGCCCCATCTAACTTCCCCCACCCTCCCCTCTCTCCCTCCCTTTTTTGATACATTCTCCCTCTCTTTTCTTCCTGCCCTTTGACAAATTCATTATCTGCCCTCCACTCCTCTCCCCTTCAGCACAGATTCCCCCCTCTTCCTCGCTCTACCTTCTTTATCGGCTTTTGACATAGATTTTGAGTCCCTGGCCCTCGTTTTTACCCTCGTCACAGCCCCCTCACCCCTAAATCATCAAATCCTTTCCAATCCTTTAAATTCTTGCCTCTCACCGTTCCAAGATTCCCCTTCTGCATTCCTGGTAGCTGCCTGCCCATTTCAAAAACAGATCTCTTTTCCTTCCCTCTTCAGAGTTCCCCCCTCAAGCACAACCCCTTCTCTCTTTCCTCCTCCTAGCATACGTAATTCTACTTTAAGGAAGGGGGTGGAGTGAGTCTGGCCCGTCTGAAGCTCTACAAGGACACTATAAATATTCGTGAGTTTTCTCCTTCTTAAGAATCGCATAAATAAATTTAATCATCCAGCACCACACGTGTGTTACGCCACACTGAATGGTAATTTTTCCTCGCTTAACCAAATCTGAGTCTTTTGTAGACGAACTCAAGACCCATAACCCTCTCTGGGTGTAGCTTCAGATGACTACGCTATTCAGTATCAGCCTTCAATTCAACCCCTGAACCGCAATATTTACCGCAGGTTCCACCGCCTATAAATGAATCCGAAAGTAAAAGCCCCCTCATTCATCCTGGATTAGGGAAAATTCAAGCCACGGGAGACTGGAGAGGGATCCAGTATGAGCGATGTGATACGCGTCTCTTACCCTGGAAAGAGATACTGGGGGACACTACCTTAACCGGGGGTCGAACTTGCTTGTGCCCGCTGCTTAAACAGGGTATCCAGGGTATACTTTTCCCAAACTCGATACCAACCTGTCAACAATACCTTGTCGATGTTCGAACCTGGCTACCTACCTACGATATCTTTTAGATGGTTCAGCCTGCCTGTTTACCATATCTTTTAGTAATTCGAATATGCCTCTCTACGATAACTTTCAGAGGTTTGAACGAATCTTCCTACGATATCTTTAATATACCTTCGAAGGGTTTCGAGAGTTTTCCTACTTCTGCAACTCGGCCTTGAGCTAGGCTTTTCTGGTTAACGAGGCGGCTTTTGCTGCTGCTGGCGGCCCACTGGTCCACATATCCATCACAGCCTGGTTGATCCGACACTTGGTGAGGGTACTTGTCCAGTTTCTTCTTGAAAACCTGCCTTTCACTCGGTTTATTTGACATTCTTTTTTCAAATCTATCACTCCGGTAAGTGTGTAGCTTTGGGACCAGACCCTCGACCACCTTCAACGTATATATTATCATGTATCGCTCTCTCCTCCGCTCCAGTGAGTACAAATTTAAGACTCTGAGGACATACCCAGTAATTTAAATGTTTTCTTGACTATATACGGACTTAAATGATCTTTGTATCTGTTCAAGCTCTGATATCTCTTTCCAAATCTAAGCAGTTGGAACTTACCACTACTGAACGTCGTGTTATTCTGTCTCTACGATATCTTTCTGAGCCTCGAACCAGTCTCTCTACGATCATTTTCAAAAATTTGTTGAACCTGCTATATACAACAAAACTGAACTTCATGGTGCCTGAGCGTTTCTAAACTTAAGGCAAATTACCTCGTTGTTGAAACACGACACAATGAAACAAAAACAAATATTAAACTGGCGAGGCTTCCAAACACGACACACATCAGCTGGGCTTACTACTCGTAACAACCTACGTCAGTTGGGCTTACTACTCGTAACAACCTACGTCAGCTGGGCTTACTACTCGTAACAACCTACGTCAGCTGTGCTCGTCACTCCGAGGCGCTCAATATCGTTCAAAACAAAGCTAATAAACAACGTAGCCAGCCTAATGAATAATTAACATTGATTACATAGTGTTCGTAAACCCTAACTTAAAATTATTATATCCAGTAAGCGGAAATCCGAATACAAATGCTAATAACATACATTATAAATGTTTGTTAAAAAATCCCTCTTCTCTCTCTCTCCCCTCTTCCTCTCTCGCTTTCACACTAACTTTCCCTTTTTTCTCTTTCTTTCTCTCTCTCTCTCATTTCCCTGATCCCTGGGTCAATTCCCTGTAACGGAGAAACATATGGGCAAGTCTCCTTACACTTTAGCTGTCCCTGCTCACCTAGTAGTAAAAATATGTACCTGAATGTTAGTCCACTGTTGTGGATCGCTTCTAGTATAAACTATGTCAGGGAACTCCAGTACATGATGGAATGTCATATCCTATGTAAGAATATACTCCAGTTCTGTAAGATGGAATTCCAGTACCTACTGGGAGCATTCAGGCGATGGGTGAAAGGCGACTGCGTACCTAATAATATTAATTTAAAAAATCCTTCCCTCCTACCTTGCACTCTCTTTTCCTCCCTACTCTTCTCCTACCTCCTCACTTCCTCTTTCTTTCTCTTTATGGTTTTCCTGTGTGGAATAGGCCATCCTAAGGTATGGTAATTCTCATGCACTAGAAACTCAGCACTGCTGGAATACTTGACGGTGTCCTCAGCACTGCTGGAATACTTGACGGTGTCCTCAGCACTGTTGCAATACTTGACGGTGTCCTCAGCACTGCTGCAATACTTGACGGTGTCCTCCTTGCCTTACTAAGGTTACCCAAAAAAGGTCGACAGATTTCACCATCTGATGTATGAAATCCATCCTGTGTGACGGAATATGACTGGGAAACACGGCTAGCTTTTGATCCCGCTATGTAACTATCATACAGAAAAGGGTTGCAGCACACTACAGATGTATTCAGTTTTGTTTAATTAAATCTCTCCCTCTCTCTCTCTCTGTCCTACCGATTACTCCCTTTTCCTCTTACTTCCCTCTGCACTCCCCTGTGTCTTTTTCCTCTCCCCCGAGGCCATAAACAAGGCTGCCGAGACTAGTCGCGGCTGACAATAATATAATTAGTGGATCATCATTATCTTATGCTGCTGCTGGTTCCCAGAGATGACGTCCCTTTCTCCACGGGATGATCCACCCTCTCCCCGGGATAGTCACCCGCTCCCTGGGTTAGTTTCCCTCTCCCTGGAATAGTCCAAGCTCAGTCACCGCTCCCCAGGATAGTCCGTTCTCGGTTTAGAGGTTTGCTGCAAAGATGGTCACAACACTGAGTTGGCTGGAATATGAAGATGGGTCAAGAGAGTTAAATTTGCTATCATTAAAGGATGGAAGAACCAGAGGAGACAAGATCACAAATCAAGAGAGAGACATGGACAAGGAAGAGAGGGACAGAATATTCGACATGAGAGGACACAAGACCTGGGTACTCAACTGGAAACAAATAGTTCCAAGACACAGGAAAGAATTGTTTCCCAGCAAGCGTACTGAACAAAACTATTAATGCATCAGGAAAGATGGAGGATGATATTACATAAGTCAAAGAGGTCACAAGCCACACCAGTAAAAAACACAAAGACGGGGCTCAAGAGCTACCGCTGAACACCAGAAGACACAACATATAACACCACCACATCTGCCCTACTACATACACAATGGAAGAGCGAAGACGAGGCTCCAGGAGCTACGACTCAAATGTGTGTTGTCCATGTACAAGACCACATCTGTCCCTCTATACACACTATCCCTCCCCTCGCATTATACCCCAGTGATCCCCTACATAACTTCTCTCCCTCCCTCACCCCAGTAACCCTTGCAAAGCTGATCTCTCTTTGCACATCCCAGGCCTAGCCTTTGTTCCCAATGTATAACTATGCAACAGAATAGGTAGCAGCACGCTGCGGATGCATCCATTTTTACAACTCGTCCCCCTCCCCATACCCGTGACTCCTACATAACTCGTCCCCATCTCCAACACCCCAGTGTGACTCCTAAACAACTCGTCCCCATCTCCAATACCACAGTGTGACTCCTACGCAGCTTGTCCCCCCTCCAACACCCCAGTTTGACTCCTACGCAGCTTGTCCCCCCTCCAACACCCTAGTGTGACTCCTACACAACTCGTCCCTCCCTCCAACATCCCAGTGTGACTCCTACACAACTCGCCCCTCCCTCCAACACCCCAGTGTGACTCCTACACAACTCGCCCCTCCCTCCAACACCCCAGTGTGACTCTTACACAACTCGTCCCCATCTCTAACACCCCAGTGTGACTCCTACACAACTCGCTCCTCCCTCCAACACCCCAGTGTGACTCTTACACAACTCGTCCCCATCTCCAACACCCCAGTGTGACTCCTACACAACTCGTCCCCATCTCCAACACCACAGTGTGACTCCTACACAACTCGCCCCTCCCTCCAACACCCCAATGTGACTCTTACATAACTCGTCCCCATCTCCAACACCCCAGTGTGACTCCTACACAACTCGTCCCCATCTCCAACACCACAGTGTGACTCCTACACAACTCGCCCCTCCCTCCAACACCCCAGTGTGACTCTTACACAACTCGTCCCCATCTCCAACACCCCAGTGTGTAGCCTACACAACTCGTCCCTCCCTCCAACACCCCAGTGTGACTCCTACACATCTTTCCCTTTCCTAACCCTCCACACACAAACTCCTGGTGAAGCTGACAGTGAAAATAAAATATAAAAATGGTGTGGTAGATGGACTGGACTTGCCGTGGGCTTGTTATAATGAAGGGACGGAGGAACGCTCTGCCCACCTCCCCCTCCAACACACACACACACACACACACACACACACCTGTGCTCATATATCTGGGGAAGGCAGGTAAAAACAAGACCCCGGAATATGGGAACGACAAGATACGTGGGACACCCCTTAAACCCCAACATTGACTTGGATTCATTAAAACTGTATTTTGTCTGTGTATGGAATAGATCATCTTGAGAGATGGTAGTTCCCATGTAGCAGTAACTCCACCTCTGCTGCAACCAACCTTTGAAGCTGCCGTAGCTGATTCATAATGGAATATTTGACGATATTTTCATTGCTCTATATCAAGGGTGTCACAAATAACTCGCAAGACACCTGAGGTATGGAAAGTAGTAAAATTTGATCCGAGTACAGGAAGGGTAGCTTTAGTTCCTTGAATCAAGAGCCCCTTCACGCTAGTGAAGGGGCTCCCTTGAATGGATGGCCACAAGAAACATGGGCCGCCTCTGCTGAGCTTTTCAAAGTGACTTGATGCTGTGGAAGGGTTCTTGATCCAAAGATTTAGAACTACTTTCCCTTTGGATCAAACCTGATTACTTCTGTTGCATTCTCCAGCCACTGTGTGAGGGCTACACGAGTGAGCCACGCGGGTTTAGCTTTTCATGTTACTAATAGTAAATAAAGTTTCTGGTGCAATAAATGAAACAGTAGTGAAGTGTGTTGGAAGTAACGTTCTAGCACATCAAACCGTAAGAAAACATCTAGCAAACTCCTCAGGTTGAGAGAAAAAAACTAGGGAGCAACGTATTAGAAAGAAAACCAACATGGCTGCAGGGCAAACTATGCTAAACTTTCCAGCGACCCGCCTCTCGCCCTGTACCGTCCTTCCCTGGCCTGGTGGAGTGAGCTCCACCACCATGATCAATATCATTAGCACTGCTAGTAGGAGACGGGGGGATGGACCCATTAACTACTGGGCCACTAACGAGGTGTGAAACTACAGACACTTATCTCAGAGAGTTTCGACATTCCTTACTCTACCTCACAGAAATGTGACAAATAATATGTAACGGGGTTTTCACAAGGGCAAAGGGACGCTTACATGCCGTAACAAGAAAATGTGCTTTAGAATAAAGTGTCGACCGTGATAATTTAAGAAACTGATAAGATGAACTAGAAGAGGAAAACCAGAATACAGTAACAAAAGTAGCAGCAGCAGTAGCAGAAGAAATGTGGGTAGCCAATGAAGCAGGCGGTGAGGGATGGGATGAGGGGAGCTGAGAGGCTGGGAAGGCCAGTACGAGGGACGTCGAAGGAAACGAACAACAGGGGGTCATCAGCTGGTAGAAGGAAGTGAGAGTTGCGTTTAAGTGGAAGTGGGAATAGCTGTGAGAAAGTTGGTAGTGGTAGTGATGGTGGTGGTAGTGGTAGTGGGGGTGGATATAGTGGTAATATTCTTTTTTATTTACCAAAATTAGATATATCAGCAGTGTTATACTACCCGCATCTACAAGATGACTTTTTTTTTTTTTACTACTGTGAAACTGTTTCCCCCGTCATATTCCGTTTCACAAATGGTCACATACAGTGTTGAAATGTGTCAGCCTGAGCTGGGAGACTTCAGTAGGGCAATGAAGATATCGTCCAATATTCCATTAAAGATTCAGCGGCTACAGGAGCTTCAAAGGTTTCGTTCCAGCATAGTTGGAGTTACCGTCACTTGGGAATTACCATTTCAGAATAACCCATCAGATACACAGAAGAAATGAAGTTTTACGAAGACACCACCGTCATCTCAAATCAGGCACAAAAGGTTAATTATGTATAGAGGAAGAAGAAGAAGAAAGAGAGACATTTGGATAACATTTATAATTCCATACATAAAGATAAAGGAAAGAGTGGAAGCGAAGACATTATCATATAATGTATTTAACTACATATATACATTAGTAAACAATACATTCATTAAATGCCTAAGAATATATAGTGGCACTACCTTCGTGAAGTTTTTTAATTACAGTATTAAAAAAAAAGTCGTTACAAGGTTCCTCTTCCTAAGTGAGAGTTTTTGGTGAATTGTTTCAGTCACGGAATTGCGAATTTAGTAAGTAAGTTTATTCAGGTATACACAAATACAGTTACAGAGATTATCATACATAGCAGCATGTGTGTAGAGAACCTGGGATAACCCAAAAAAGTTAAACAAAGTGACTTATTTCCACTGGGTAGTGAAAGGAGACACCAAGAGCCTGGTTGATCAGGCAATCAACAGAGAAGCCTGACCTCAGGCTCCCAGGGTAGGAAAACCATCGAAACCGGTCACAGGTAAGCAGCAGAGATGCCTAAGGGAAGGGATGAGGGTGGGGAAGGTGTGAGTGAAGGGCCCTAGAGGGAGAGGAACGAGGAAAGATGGGGGAAGAGTGACCATCATAATGGCCGCCCCTGGCCATAACACAAGCAGGGGCTCCACATTTCCCACGACCTTCACCACCTGCAAGCTACTCCATTCCCCAACCCCCCTCCCCTCTTATCAATCTCCTTCCCTCTTATCAATCTCCCTCCCCTCTTATGAACCTTTTATCAACTCCCACCTTCTCTTATCAACCTCCTTCCCTATTAACTTCCTTGCATCTTTTCAACCTCCTCTCTTATTTTCTCCATCTACTCTTAACATTCCCTTTCCTTGAAGGCTGTAGACTGCACAATATATCGAATACATTTGATATACCTTTGACGAGTTTCAAGAGTTGTCTTACTCAAGCAGCCCGGCCATTGGTCAAACTTGTTTGGTGCTTGCCTGATCAACCAGGCAAAATGTTGCATTGTAATAATGTTGGTAGAATTACCGACATTAGTTGCACTTGTGTCCTTTTACTTAACAAAATGCAGCATCATACAGCAGCCATATACAGAAACAAATGCAGCATCATACAACCATATACAGTAACAGATGCAGCATCATACAACAGCCATATGCAACATCCTCGCTCCAGCATCCCAAACATTACACTTCAGACTAAGGTACGTTGCATCACACCACACAAACAAAAGAAACTAATATAGAAGGCTCCTCTAATGTCACGAGTCCTACTTCCTTATTTAACCTCTTCTCGTAGTTCATTTCCGTTAGCTCTTTGACTAGTCTCGCTGTATACCTCTGTCCTCTACTCTTTCTCCATTTAAACGCAATTCCAACCTCTAAGATCTCGTGCTCACCCTTCAGCCTCCATCAGTACATTAGTCCCATCTAACCCCCTACTTCCGTGCAACTCACCAGACAAAAAATTTTACTAACAAAAATTGCTGACCGGCCTGAAATCATTCGCTATACCAACATAATTACAACGTCTCTATCATAAAATATTCGGTTCTCTAAATCATTTATCTATAATACATAGCACCGTAAGCCACGCCAGACCCTCACATCCCACCCATCAAAACTTTAACTACAAAACACAATTTTGGTGAAGTTATTTTCATTATTTGGGTTGCCGTGACATACTTGTAGCCGGCTTGGAGGGATCGTCTACCTTTGCAACCCAGTCTGAAGCCAGGCTTCCTTGTCAACCAGGTTAACTTGGCTGTTGCTGCTAGCGGCCAGCAGATTCGCAGTATATGCAACAGCGCGAAAATAATTTACTATTATTATTATTAATCATTCTTGTATATTACTGTTATTATTACAGTAATGCTCTGTGATATTTTAATGATTTATTCATACATTTCAATATATTTATGCACTAAAGTCAGAACTTTGAAGATTATACAGGACGGTGAATGATGGTTCCGCCACATAGTGGTCAACCATCTGACTGACCTAGATGAAGGAGAGAGGGGGAAGGGCAGAGGTTCCAGGTGGCGATATGTC